>JAXCGZ010000638.1:5000-25000 GCA_037179515.1 Halocaridina rubra
TAATTACAATTGGCTAATTACACACACACACATGCTGTCTTCTTATGGATACTTAAATTCTCTCTCTCTCTCTCTCTCTCTCTCATCCCTTTGTGAAGAGCCTTCTTGACCGTCTGGAGCCCCGCTTTGCACCTGTCAAGTGGCTTGCCAACAATGCTGCAGGAGTCTCCATCCCAGTGGCGAGGACCCTCTACATCCTACTACTTCGGTCAGTGGTTGACTATCTGTCTCCTGCCTTGTGTCAACTTCCTAGACCAGCTCTCGAGCCACTTGAAAAGTTCCAGAATCGAGTCATGAGATTTATCTTGGGATGTTCTATCTCTACCCGTATTGTGAGTATGCAGTTGGAGCTCAACTTGCCCCCTCTTGTGGAGAGGATTTATGCCAATGTGTCCTATTTTACTGTTAAATGTCTTCACTACCCCTTTCTTGCTCCGTACTTCTCTGCTGTCATGAGGACGTCCCTGGATCCAAACGCACCCAGGCTCCCACTTCGAGCAGGAGGTCATAATCTTATCAGGGTGGTGAGTGACATTCTCCGTGGCCTTGACATCGACCTGCCAGTGCAGGCGGCTGTCCCAGATTTACCACCCTGGCGTGTCCCCCTCCCCGCTGTCACATATACACCGACCTCGAAGGATGTCTATCCCCCCTTGCAGAGACAGTTAGCTCTGGAGACTATCGCTGATGTATCCATGTCTGTCCCTGCAGCACACCACGTCTATGTTGATGGTTCTGTGCAAGCAGATGGGAGGGCAGCATGTGCTGTGTTTTCCCCCACCATGGAGCCGCCTGTGCCGGCTGATTCATGGATTGGCCGTAGACTACCCACCTCGTCGAGCTCCACCTACTGTGAACCGAATGCCATCTTGGATGCCGTGACTCTCCTTCTTCGACGACGAGTGAATGGGATAATAATTTGTGACTCCCAATCGGCCCTACAAGCCCTATCCTCGCCAAGACCTATCTGTGGCCGTGCTGTGGGAGATATACTATGTCGCCTCGCGGCCGCTCGGGATGCTTCTCTTGTTGTGTCGTTTATATGGACTCCATCCCACATTGGGCTGACTGGCAACGACACAGCGGACCGTCTTGCCAAGGCGGCCTGTATGCTGGATGGGCATGCTGTGGACGCTGAGCCCTCCCTTCGATGCCTACGTAACATCGTCTACTCAGCTGGGTTTGCCATGACTGTCCAGCGCAGGGACACGGAGAGGGCCAACAGTGTGTCCATACAGCACCATGATCACTTCCTTCACAGTCGCTACAAGTATCGCAGACGCGGGTTAATGGTGCGGAAAAACAATGTAGTTAGTGCTCGGCTCAGAATGGGGTATCGGCCTTAATGGCAGGTCTCTCAGACTCTAGATATGCCACAGTACACCTCCTGTAAATTATGCGACCGTCCTAATGCTAACACTCTTGACCACTATTGTCTTCAGTGCCCCACAGTGAGAGATGTTTTACCACGAGGTCAGAACTTAATACAGATCTGCTCATTTTTACTTAATGATGACAACCTTGATGTTATTCTTGCTCGTTATCCTCACTTTGGTGACCATTAATTGTATTGAATTATACATATATTTTCTGTATGTTGCTGTACAATTCTGTTTGTGCATTCTGTGTTTCTCTTAGCTCTACTTTTGCATATAATGTACTCTGTGCTGCCATACTGTGAGTTGTGTTAGTATGCAGCAATGTTTTATCAATGTGTACACCTCCCTGTAAACTATGTTCAATTCTTTGTTTTGTATCCATTTGAAGCATTATTTGTATAAACTCATGTCATGTCTGACGCCTTGGCGCAATAAATTAATAAAATAAAAATAAAATAATCTCTCTCTCTCTCTCTCTCTCACATACACACACACACTTAAACTTAACTGTGTGTCCTCTCTCTCTCTCTCTCTCTCTCTCTCTCCTCTCTCTCTCTCTCTATATATATATATATATATATATATATATATATATATATATATATATATATATATATATATATATTTGTATATCTATCTATCTCTCTCACACACACACACATACACCCACTCATCTCTTGTTTAAACATCTCTCTCTCACACGAGCTTGGTGGTAATATTGGTTTTGCCCTTAACCTTGCACCTCCTAACAGATCTGCCTCTTTTACTCTTCACTTCTCTAACATTATTGGTTTGAACTTCAATCTATCGTCTGTGGAACAGCACTTGGGTACATCCCTCCCTAACCTCCTCCTTCTCTTTGAAATCCAGCTTTCTAGACATGCTTCCCCTGACACATTTAAAATCTCTCACTATAACCTGTATTCTCGTTTCCGTTCCAAAGGTGGGGTCTGTGCCTACTGCAACGCTAACACTCACACTGCAAGGCTCGTGGACCTTGATTCTCCTGACTTTGATGTTCTCTGGCTGAAGATCCATCTCTCCACCACCACTATATTTCTTTGCTTCTGCTACTGCTCTCCAAAATCCACTGACTTTGTGTGTCTCTTTGAATATCTGTCCTCTTTTCATGAGTCCATGCCATCTTCTCGCCTACATGCTGAAGTTTTCTATATTGGGAACTTCAATGTACACTACAGAGAGTGGCATAATTCTTCTCACACTGATGTGGAAGGAAGTGAGGCCCTTGCTTTCTCTAGTACTCACAATCTGGAGCAAATTATAAAAAAAACCCTACTCGCATTCCCAATCACCACATACATGAAGCTAACACTCTTGACCTATCTCTTAATTCTAATCACGCAGACTACTTATATTCTGTACTTTCTCCTCTTGGTAAATCTGTCCACTCTTTAATCTCAATCTTTTCCATGTTCACTCCTCCTCCATCAATTCTCCTTACTCAGAGCTGCCTTTAGCAATTTGAGCACACTCAGTGTGATGATTTCCATAACATTCTATTTGACTTCCCATGGGATGACCACTGGGACCCGCAACCCTGATCAGGTAGCCCTAAAAGTTGTCGAGATCATAACTTTGGGAATGGAGGCATTCATCCCCTCCTCTCTCCTCTATGAAAAGTTTTTCTCCCCCTAATCCTTGCTTTGACCGTGCCTGCTCCATGGCTATTCAGGACAAGGATTGGGAATTCCGGTTGTACCAAGCATTTCCTTCTGATCTAACTCACTCTGCTTTTACTACAGCAAGGAATCGCTGCATTGCCCAGATTCGAAGGTCTATAGTTTCCCTTTTAAGAAAGAAAGAGTGGTGATATTAACTCCTCTCCTAGTGATAAACGTTTCTGGTCCTTAGCCAAAAACCTCTCCCAAACCTTCTGTACTTCAACCTTTCCCCCTGTCATTCGTTCTGATGGCTCTATAGCTTGCTCTTCCACTGACGAAGCCACTCTCATTGGCTCTAGTTTTTCAGCCAACTCTTCCGAATGCGATTCATGTGTACATGTTCTCCATTCTTTATCCCTCTCTAACCTCTATGCCCTCCCTTATTCTTTCTTCACGCAAAGTCCATAAGGTTCTTTGCTCTCTAAAGACGAACAAGGCAGCCGAACCTCATGTTATCCCTGCAAGGTTCCAAAAGGAGTTTGCAGATGAACTGGCTCCCATGCATTGCCGTCTTTTTCGCCTAATTCTCTCAACCAGTATATATCCTTCATCTTGGAAGTATTCTCTAGTTCAGCTTCTTCATAAGAAATGGTGACCGCTCTGTTCCTTCTAACTACAGATCCATAGCCTTCTGGCTAGTACAGTGGTAAACGCGCTGGCCTCGCATTCGCGAGGTCGACAGATCGGTTCCCGCTCAGGACCGAGAGTTTAAGCTGTTTACTGGGAAGGTTACTTGCTGTGGATGAGCACCACAGTGGGGGGGTTGGGGCTTGCCTCGGCTGACGTTCTGAGGAGATTTCAGATGGATATCGGAACTGAAACACCGACAAACTTTAACTTTAACTATTCAAAACTTTGCTCAATTCTCACTTCTTGTAATGTCTTGAATATAACTCACTTATTTCCGATCACCAGTATGGCTTCTGCAAGGCGAGAGCCATTGGTGACCTCCTGTCCTATTTTATTCATGTATGATTATCTTCTCAGAGAAACTATGAGGAAATCTTTGTCGTCACCCTTTACATCTCTAACTCTTTTGACAAAAGTTATATGTGATCGCTGTTTCTCACTAACCTCTTGGAAAGTAGTGATTACTTTTGACTTAGATTTTTCCAGGCTGGATGCCCCCTTGATACCAACCCTCTTCATTAATTCTGGCTTGGGACCGGCACTCAATTGAGTTGGCTTGCTGCGCAAATGGCTCAGATCTAAACGAATAAATAAAAATAACACATCGAGGCCAACCTGTCTTATGGCAAATCTTGTTACTCATCTGACGCCAATGTTGATAATAATAATAATAATAGTAATAATAATAATAATAATAATAATAATAATAATAATAATAATAATAATAATAATAATAAAAATAATGCTTTTTCCATAACTTTTCTCAGTTACCAGGATATCCCTTTTATTCGCTTCCTACGGCAAAAAAACAAAACTTTCTTAATCACTACTACTGAGAATAAATGTGACAAGAAAAACAAATTTGTATTCAAATAAATATCCATAAAAGTTATTTACTTTTTATTAATCTATCTTTGGCAAGGTTCCCATTGTGTGGTGTGTGTGTGTTTATTTCTCTTTACTATCTGTTCGTTTGTTTGTTCTTTTTATTTCTTTATGTCTATTGCTCTTTGCCAACTTTGCAAGCTTACGTTTGCTTTCAAGATTTTTAATTTAATTTTTTTTTTCCTTTCTAGATGATTCTGTTTACATTCCAAGTACATTAAGTTGCTCGAACGTATGTATGTGTGTGTGTGTGTGTGTGTGTGTGAGAGAGAGAGAGAGAGAGAGAGAGAGAGAGAGAGAGAGAGAGAGAGAGAGAGAGAGAGAGAGAGAGAGAGAGAGAGAGAGAGAGAAGGGGGGGGGGGTCTTAGCACCGAAGAAGATTAGCATTATATGAATAAATTTACGGTGCATGAAAACTGGTTAAGACGAGTTTAAGAGCTACAAAATTTAGTGCTTTTGTACACATAAACTCGCACATATACATACACACACAGAGACATGTACATGCATTCATTAACGACGGATCTCCAATAATTAAAGTCTTTCATAAAATAAATAAAAACAGTCATGTCTCTTGATAGAGGCCGATATGCAATTGAGGGCATGAACGAGATGAGACATTGTAACAGACTTGTGAAAGACACATGTCATATCAAGAGAATTTGCACATGTGCTTTTCTTTTTTATTTGTTGTTTGGTATATTTCCCCCTAGCAACAACTAAGTTTGACCCTGTGTGTGTGTGAGTGTGATTACCTAATTGTGATTACCTAATTGTGTTTACGGGAAAGAGCCCAAAGCTCGTATCTTCCCGTCTCCTCATCGGTTCCATTTTAGACTTAGTGATACTTATCATACCTGTCCTTAAAACTATGGATTGAGATAGCATTAACTACCTCCTCGCTTAGCCAATTCCAATTATCAACTACTCTTACACTGAAAAAGTACTTCCTTACATCCTGCAAAGAAGTTTTCTTACCAAGCTTCAAACTATGACCTCTAGTTCTAGAGCCAGCCATATCAAAATATCGATCCCTATCCACTCTATCATAACCATGAAGGAATTTAAAGACTGTCACCATATCCCCCCTCACTCTTCTAGCTTCCAGTGATGGTAAGTCTAATTCCCTCAGCCTCTCATCAAAACCGAGACTGCGTATCTCTGGCACCAGTTTCGTGGCATGTCTTTGAACTTTTTCAAGCTTAGCTATGTGCTTTTTCAAGTGCGGATTCCAAAAGGGGGCTGCATATTCGAGTTTTGGCCTCACATAGGTTACATAAATATGCATGAACATTTCCTTGTCCATGTGCCTGAAGGCTACCCTTACATTTGATAAGAATGCATATGCTGCCCTTACTATGCCATTTATATGTATTTCTGGAGACAAATCTGCCAGTATGTTTACTCCTAGATCTCTCTCATTTTCTGTCTCTTGAAGTTGTACTCCAGCCACCGAGTAGTCAAGCTTGGGCCTTCTTGCACTTGTACCCATTCTCATTACCTTACATTTTGAAGTACTGAATTTCATTAGCCACTTTTCTGACCACTCATGCAGATTATTTAGATCCTCCTGAAGTTCTCTACCATTGTTCTCGTTTTTACTTTCTTCACAATCTTTGCATCATCTGCAAACATACTCATGAATGAATTTACAGACTCTGGTAGGTCTTTTTTTTTTTTTTATGATTGTGACACCAGGACGGGCCAAAAAAAATTATAAAATAAAACAGCCCTCATCACGCCTGGGCACGAAGAATACATAAAGAGAAACAGAGATGGAGAGTGTAATGACTTGTCAGATGTGAAGGGATAATAAAAGATGTGTGATGAATATCCAAGAATATTCAGTGTAGCTGTAGGCATAGAAAAAGAACCGTAACTGAAGGAAGACTTAATACATATACAAGGAACAAAAGTGGCCCTAAAACTGAACCCTGTGGAACTCCACTACTAACTCTTCTCCATTCAGACACTGAGTGTCTTACTCTAACCCTCTGTTCCCTTCCTTCTAAGTAAGTTTTTATCCATTCCAAAACATTTACACCTATTCTAGCCATTGATTGCAGCTTCCTAATAAGTCTCCCATGTGGAACAGTGTCAAACGCTTTCTGGAAGTCTAGGAATATGCAATCTGCCCAGCCCTCTCTTTCCTGTAAGATTTGGCTTACCTCATCATAAAATTCTAATAAGTTTGTTACTGTTGATCTACCTTCTCTGAAGCCATGTTGCCTCACTGACAAAAAGTTGAAGGATTCCAAGTGAAGAGAGATATGTTTCCTTAGTAGTTTCTCCATAACTTTGCAAACTATGCTGGTCAAGGAAACTGGTCTAGTGTGTGTGTGTGTGTGTGTGTGTGTGTGTGTGTGTGTGTGTGTGTGTGTGTGTGTGTGTGTGTGTGTGTGTGTAGCATTTTTGCCACAGGCCGAGGACTCGGACCTAGGACACATAAATAGTGCGCTAAGGCGCTACCAACAGTACCACCAAAGGTATGAGGGAAGAGAAAAACCTCTCCGCTGCCTGCTGGAGCTAGGGAAGGAATACAATTCTACTGAACGTAGCGCCTTGGCACGTTGATTATGTGTTCTAAGTTCGATTCCCGCCAGAGGTAAATATATGTTTCATGTTTTCAAATATATTGAAGCCTTTATTTGATGACTGTCGATACCTATGTCAGGGATTTAAATTACATGAAAAAACGAGCCCGAATGAGGTTGGGCGGAGTAAAACACATACAGATATTCAGTAGAATCTATTCAATCCCTAGCTCAAGCAGGTACCTGAGAGCTTTCTCTCTTCTCTAATATGATAGCCCATGTCAAACCACAAGTTCATTATGACTTCAATGGGAGATAGTTAAGATTATTTTTCGCTTTGCCTGTTATTATTAATCCCTGTTTGAATGGGGGTTGGCTCAGACAGGTTGGAGCTGGAGGATTAAGTTTCTATACCCTTCCAACAGCCTCACGACGGAAACAAGTGTCAAGCTTGTCACCTCCCGTGAGTTTATATGTTTATACTTAGATAAAAAGAAATGAACACCGGTTTTACATATATATATATATATATATATATATATATATATATATATATATATATATATATATATATATATATATATATATATATATATATATATATATATAACCACAGGTAATAAAAAAATAAAGAGATAAAGTGACGAAGAAAAAAAATTAGTTAGCAAGAGAGAGATAAAGGAAAAAACTGCAAGACAAAAAAACTTATTGAAGAAAGCAAAGAAATAAATCAAGGAAGAGGGGAAGAAATACAAGGTAAATAGAAACAAAAGGAGAAATTAGAACACTGCAACTTAAAAAAATGTAGATTTGAGAACTCGACACTTCTGAGCGATTCCAAGGTTATCTTAACTAGTTAACCACACTTTTTCAATCGTTTTGATTTTTTTATCATCAAGAACGTTATATAGATATTTAAAATCTCTCTCTCTCTCTCTCTCACTATCTATCTCTCAGTTCTATAATATTATGATACTTCCAGTAGTGTACTTTGGAAGACTACGGCAGCCGTACGGTTAAAATGCTAGGCTTGGAAGTTGCCGGACCCCCGATAGGAAGGACATCCAGCCCTAATTCCCCAGCCACACTATGCGTTCACCCCCATAATTGGGACTACTAGTGACATATGGAAAGCTTTTTTAAATCAGAGGTGTATTTTGCGACAATGGTCAGGTGAGGCCAAGAAAGTTAAAAAAAAATCAACGACAACAAAATGAATATACTGTTTCATGATGGGCCTCCCTTACCATTTCAGACAGAATACTAACAGTTAACTTACTTACACATAACTAAATAAAGAAACAAAAGCTATATTTGTCTTTGTTTTAAAAGGAGCGGCCGAGCCAAAGCAAAACTTCGACTCCTTGGAGGGGGAAACTACAGAGGAGTGATTTCCAGTCCCCTCACTCCAACCCATCTGGTAGACTCTTACAGCAAGCAGGAGAACATAGAGGAGGTATTATCTCCCCACACACTATGAACAGTAAGGGATGATATACTGCTCACTCCAACCCATCTGGTAGACTCTTACAGCGAGCAGGAGAACATAGAGGAGTATTATATCCCCACACACTATGAACAGTAAGGGATGATATACTGCTCACTCCAACCCATCTGGTAGACTCTTACAGCGAGCAGGAGAACATAGAGGAGGTATTATATCCCCACACACTATGAACAGTAAGGGATGATATACTGCTCACTCCAACCCATCTGGTAGACTCTTACAGCGAGCAGGAGAACATAGAGGAGGTATTACATCCCCACACACTATGAACAGTAAGGGATGACATACTGCTCACTCAAACCCATCTGGTAGACTCTTACAGCAAGCAGGAGAACATACAGGAGGTATTATATCTCCACACACTATGAAGAGTAAGATATGATATACTGCTCACTCCAACCCATCTGGTAGACTCTTACAGCGAGCAGGAGAACATAGAGGAGGTATTATATCTCCACACACTATGAACAGTAAGATATGATATACTGCTCACTCCAACCCATCTGGTAGACTCTTACAGCGAGCAGGAGAACATAGAGGAGGCATTATATCCCCACACACTATGAACAGTAAAGGATGATATACTGCATACTTTTTTTTTATATCGTAGGATGTTATGTAATGCCGTCAGCTTAACGAATGTGCTTGTTTCAAAACCTGTTTCAATATTTCTTAATTTATGCACTTGACTGACGCTGCTCTGAGCAATATAGTAATTCTTAGGTTCAGCCTTTGGACATCTTCTGTCTGGTTTTGGTAAAAGCGATCAAGAATCATTATTGTGAGAGGATTTTTGGAAGCTTGGACTGTGCACCGTGTCTGGAGAATTGTACATGGTCATATTGAGAGTGTACAGATTTAGGTACATACTGTCATTCACTTGAAGAAACAAAGTAGGAAGAGATGCAATACTCTTTTATGCAATAATGACCATTAAAATATTTATATGAAAGTACTTTATCAAGTCCCTTTGTTATTATCATTATTATTATTATTATTATTATTATTATTATTATTATTATTATTATTATTTTTATTATTATTATTATTATTATTATTATCATTATTAGTACTATTATCATTATTAGTACTATTATTATTATTATTATTATTATTATTATTATTATTATTATTATTATTAATCTGACTGACTGAAGACCCACAATCTGTGTTTGGATATGATAATAAAATCTGAGGAGAAGCTTAAGCTATCTAGTGAATTATTCAGAAATATATAAAAGCAACTTAATATGGACGAATCCATTATGACAATCAGAGGTAGAGAAGCACGCTCTGTTACGCTGTAGCAAAACTTAAATACCGTAAATATATAGTTAAAAAATTTCATATAAACGTCAAAGAAAAAATACCGAAAGTAATAAACTATAGTGACTATAAAATTATGTGAATTTGAAAATGAAAGTTATAATGCATACTTTACTCCCCTTTTTCTAATCCAAGTAGAAAGATCTTCTCTGCAGGTTACGTCATTAATGGCCAATCACAGACCTTCCTTGAAAAGTGCAATTGTTTTACACCAATAAGAAGCCTCCAAACCATCATGTCAGAGTATATCGACAAAATTAATCGAAATAGTTGATATTATAAGGACTGTGTCAAGTAGAGTGACAAGACAGATTAAAACATAGACAACACACACACACAGACAAACACACACACACACACACATATATATATATATATATATATATATATATATATATATATATATATATATATATATATATATATATATATATATATATATATATATATATATATATATAAACTAAGTCGCTTCTGAACAAAATACACTCAGACAGACTGTTTATAAACATGAGTTCGTTGATGCATTTGCAAGCATACAACGATTTGTCAAGAAAAATAAACGCAGAGGCGAAAAATATAACAAACTATTGAAATATTCTATATATCCTATATCGAATCTTTCATCCAAAACATATGTTTCTGACAAACAGAATCTGTACATGACGAATCGGAGTCCGATTCTTTATCGGGTAGAAGTGCTTTATCAATAAGTGCTTATCTCACATGTGTTGCACAATACGAAATCGATAAGCATTATACAGTAGCGTGTTGTACCCCTTATCTTCGGATAAGGTTTGGTACAGGGTACAGTGCTTGTACACCTGTAATTGCGATCAACTGCATGTCATATTATTAGTCACCGTGGCTCAAGCAGTAGCGTCCGCGACTCTGAGGCGTCAGGTCGGGGGTTCGCGCCCCGTCACGGTCTGAGGTTAGCAAGGGCATGCACTCAGGATAACGATTACATCTGCCAAAACAAGTCCTTCGCAAGAAGGCAACTGTCCTAGCCCTTGGTAGAAAAGGGAGTCCATGACGTAAAACCGGAACAGTATATTTGTGTCTTTCAGATATTTGTTCATGCTTTTAATGTAACTTTGAGGAGAAGTAACAGACGGCAGAAAAAGTCTTGTTATTTTGAGTTCTCAAGGTACTGGAGAATATAATTAATTTTGACTATTTTCCATATATATACAACAGTCAGCATTACATGAGCGACTCTGAGTGTAAAGAAACTGTTACACCACTGTCTCCACATACTTAATGCTGTACTTTCTCAGCCAGCTGAGTTTTGAGGCTACTACATGAGGGTCATTGCTATCCTATCCTTCTTATCGCCTCAAGGTACTTCCGCGACCCGTTATTAATAAAATATAAATAAATAAATATGGAAATATATAAATAAATTAATTAATTAATTAATTAATAGTAATTTTTATAAACATATTTTGAGCTAAAGTCCTTGTAAATATAAGTGGTATTATATAGACAAAAAAAAACACACACGCACACACGTAGACAGAAAGATAGACAGCAGGTAGACAGTAAATAAACCTCCTGGTTTCTAGAACAGTAGTAAATGATAAATATACTTAGATGATAAGTATTTGTCGACTTAGGCCCGATTTCTTAAAGAGTGTAAACCTAGGATACCATATTGTTAGTTAGCTAGACACACAAATGGAGTTCATAAACACATATGACGTGGTTCGATTTCTTAAACAGTGTAAACCTAGGATACCATATTGTTAGTTAGCTATGGCTAGGATCCCCCCCATAGGGGATCCTAGCCATACACAGAACCGCGTCAGATACGTGTATGAAATCCATTTGTGTGTGTCTAGCTAACTAGCAATATGGTATCTTAGGTTTACACTGTTTAAGAAATCGGGCTTCAGTCATCTGAAAAAGAATATTGTCTAGTTTGAATATCTTATGAGAATACACCATCACTCGAATAATTATCATCTTCGTTCCAAGCTTGAATTAAAACAATCTAACCTCCGTGGCTTGATGGGTTCAGAATTCATCTCCTACTCCAAATGACCCTTGTTCGAGTCCTACCTTCCTAGTTCACGTTTAATAGACTAATTCACTATAACAAGGAATATGAGTTCGAATCCCGGCTCGTTCTATGACGAAAAACTAAAGCTTTTAATTAGTTAAAGATGTCTAATGAGTACACTTAGGAAAATGACAGTCTCTCTCTCTCTCTCTCTCTCTCTCTCTCTCTCTCTCTCTCTCTCTCTCTCTCTCTTTCACACACACACACACACACACACACACACACACCCTCAGATTGCAGTGATAGAAGCTCAAGGGCCGGTATTAGAGAACATCAACCTTACAGCCACAGAGGTATGCAAAGCGCTGATGGATTTAGATGTTCATAAAGCTACAGGTCCTGATGACATATCCCCTCATGTGCTTAAAAAATGCGCAAACTCAATATCAGTGGCACTAAGTATCATGTTTAAAAAGTCACTGGAGTCAGGGGAGATTCCAAGATGCTGGAAACAAGCAAATGTGATACCTATCTTCAAAAAGGGAAGGAGGGATACGGCTCTGAACTATAGACCAGTTTCCTTGACCAGCATAGTTTGCAAAGTTATGGAGAAACTACTAAGGAAACATATCTCTCTTCACTTGGAATCCTTCAACTTTTTGTCAGTGAGGCAACATGGCTTCAGAGAAGGTAGATCAACAGTAACAAACTTATTAGAATTTTATGATGAGGTAAGCCGAATCTTACAGGAAAGAGAGGGCTGGGCAGATTGCATATTCCTAGACTTCCAGAAAGCGTTTGACACTGTTCCACATGGGAGACTTATTAGGAAGCTGCAATCAATGGCTAGAATAGGTGGAAATGTTTTAGAATGGATAAAAACTTACTTAGAAGGAAGGGAACAGAGGGTTAGAGTAAGACACTCAGTGTCTGAATGGAGAAGAGTTAGTAGTGGAGTTCCACAGGGTTCAGTTTTAGGGCCACTTTTGTTCCTTGTATATGTAAATGACCTACCAGAGTCTGTAAATTCATTCATGAATATGTTTGCAGATGATGCAAAGATTGTGAAGAAAGTAAAAAACGAGAACAATGGTAGAGAACTTCAGGAGGATCTAAATAATCTGCATGAGTGGTCAGAAAAGTGGCTAATGAAATTCAATACTTCAAAATGTAAGGTAATGAGAATGGGTACAAGTGCAAGAAGGCCCAAGCTTGACTACTCGGTGGCTGGAGTACAACTTCAAGAGACAGAAAATGAGAGAGATCTAGGAGTAAACATACTGGCAGATTTGTCTCCAGAAATACATATAAATGGCATAGTAAGGGCAGCATATGCATTCTTATCAAATGTAAGGGTAGCCTTCAGGCACATGGACAAGGAAATGTTCATGCATATTTATGTAACCTATGTGAGGCCAAAACTCGAATATGCAGCCCCCTTTTGGAATCCGCACTTGAAAAAGCACATAGCTAAGCTTGAAAAAGTTCAAAGACATGCCACGAAACTGGTGCCAGAAATACGCAATCTCAGTTATGATGAGAGGCTGAGGGAATTAGACTTACCATCACTCGAAGCTAGAAGAGTGAGGGGGGATATGGTGACAGTCTTTAAATTCCTTCATGGTTATGAAAGAGTGGCTAGGGATCGATATTTTGATATGGCTGGCTCTAGAACTAGAGGTCATAGTTTGAAGCTTCGTAAGAAAACTTCTTTGCAGGATGTAAGGAAATACTTTTTCAGTGTAAGAGTAGTTGATAATTGGAATTGGCTAAGCGAGGAGGTAGTTAATGCTATCTCAATCCATAGTTTTAAGGACAGGTATGATAAGTATCACTAAGTATAAAATGGAACCGATGAGGAGACGGGAAGATACGAGCTTTGGGCTCTTTCCCGTAAACACAATTAGGTAAGCACAATTAGGTAAGCGCACACACACACTGAACTCAGGAACGAGAAAGAGAAAATAAAATATGTGACTATGACCACGTTAGGAAACTTTCAGCATTACTACACACATATAACGAACAAATCACTGAGCTTGCTGAGTGACCGTAAATTGCCAGAAAATATAAAACTGTTCCACCATTAACTCCACACATACAAAAAAAAGTAGTCAATGGACTTGCTGTTTGAACATGGGAAACCATTTAAAAAAAAAAAATATGTGCGCTAATGTTTTCAGCAACTTACTTCATCTAACCTTCCCCCCTGGAAGAGGGGTAGAAAGGGGGGGTTGAATTACGACAAAGTGATAAAGGGAGACAAGCATTGCGTAGTTTAAATTGATTACAATGAGGTACATTAATACTATCATCCCTATTTAAGGCGTGGAAGGCAAGAGTTTGGTTACAGTTCTCATTGTATTAAGTTTCGTGTAAGCTTTAATATATTCTACACCAATGCAGTAAGTGGAAAATATTACGAAATTTCATTATTATTATTATTATTATTATTATTATTTTTATTATTATTATTATTATTATGATTTTTATTACTATTATTATTAAATTATTATTATTATTATTATTATTATTATTATTATTATTATTATCATTATTATTATTATTGTTGTTGTTTTTGTTGTTGCTGTTGTATTACTTCAGTGTCAACATCACAATACACATAGGTGAGGTGAGTAAATAAATTATTTTTTTTACAATTATTTTTCTATTAATATAATTGTATTTATTATTTTATTCATATTAAAATTGACTGTATAATAATAATAACAATAAAATTATTATCATTATTATTATTATTATTATTATTAGTAGTAGTAGTAGTAGTAGTAGTAGTAGTAGTAAAAGTGTTATCATTTAACAAAAGAAAGCAAGATTGGTTAACTGTGGTGTCAGGAAATAAGTTTCATCAAATTAATTATATTATGCACGTAACGGTGAACTAGAGTGTAAATTGGTATAATACAGCAGTGATTATATATATATATATATATATATATATATATATATATATATATATATATATATATATATATATATATATATATATGAGAAATAAAGTACGGCTAGTACGGTGGTAACGCGCTGGCTTCGCATTCCCGAGGTCGAAAGATCGGTTCCCGTCCAAGACCGAGAGTTTAAGCTGTTTACTGGCAGGAACTGCTGTGGTTGGACACCACAGTGGGGGGTTGGGGCTTGCCCTGGCTGACGAATACCCATTGTATTGAAATGGAAATAAAGTTTGTTTGTTTATTGGCTAAAAGGTGACCACATATATCAATTATCCGGAAAAAATATCCTATACAGTGAAACTCTCATGGAATCGCCCCATGCAATGGATATCGAAAAAATATATAGGCAAAATAATGACAACAAAAATACTTAAAAGATAAATTCTACAGTTGTATATAATCGTTCACAACAGTAAATAAATAAACAAATTAATTAAATGAATAAAGAAATATAGATTAATTAAATAAATAAATATAGATAAAATAAATAAATAAATATGGCATACACTGACTTAAGCAACTGTTTTATACAGTAAATTATTAAGTTAAAAAAGACGATAACTTTATCTATATGTATACAGTCAATAAATAAATTGAATAAAGATAAGTTGAATAAATATATAAACTGATAAATGATGAATTTAGTGATATGAATATCCGCAGAGTATTTAAACGAAAAAAAAAATTTAAAAATAATAATATATATATATATATATATATATATATATATATATATATATATATATATATATATATATGTGTGTGTGTGTGTGTGTGTGTGTGTGTGTGTGTGTGTGTGTGTGATTTTATGTAAAAATGCTGCATAAGTGTGACGAACACGGATTCTGCAGGTGGGGGAGAAATCCAGCTCAATTCCATGATAGCCCCAAGCCCGGAGTGGGTTGGCGTCAGGAGAGACATCTGGCATGAACACCCTTTGAGACAAAAGCACACACATGTCTCCTGGAGGCTGATGAAAACACTGAGGATCAATCCAAGAATAAGCACTTGATGTATATTTTAGGTGCCTTAACTAGAATTGAGGGCAAGGTTGGTTAGGTTAAACTAACCTTAAGAGGGGTTTACACGGTCAAACGGTTCGTCGAACGCGGTTCGATAGACAAGTGTTTAAAGTGATGTTCGAACGTGTGAACGGGGTATTTGGTTGTCGAACACGTGGCTTACACGGTCAAACGGTTCGTCGAACGCGGTTCGACAGACAAGTGTTTGAAGTGATGTTCGAACGTGTGAACGGGGTATTTGGTTGTTCCAAATACCCCGTTCACACGTTCGAACATCACTTCAAACACTTGTCTGTCGAACCGCGTTCGACGAACCTTTTGACCGTGTAAACCCCCTTTTACCTAACATGCCAAACCTAACCTGAATCCCAAATTAAATACCTAAAAATTATATCTGGTACCTAATCTGGGAATGAACCAAGACTGACCTTAAAAAACAGAAGAAGAAGAAGAAGAAGAAGAAGAAGAAGAAGAAGAAGAAGAAGAAGAAGAAGAAGAAGAAGAAGAAGAATGAGGAGGAGGAGGAGAATGAGGAAAATTTAAGTGTCAAAACCATGAAAACTGTTTAGTTCAGTGGTAGAGCGCACGAATCGGGAAGTGCTGAGCATGACAAACGCGGGTTCGATCCCAAAGCGAGGCTTTAGCTATCGGATCTAACCATAATCCCTAAATCGTTCCAGTCTGTCTGTGTTCACCCCCATTCGAATGGGGACTAGATTCGACGTAAAGAGACAATAATTCAAAGGTAAAAATATCTTAATTAAGGAATCCTTTCATACAGTAAAACAGAAGAAAAATATAACATGGAAAAAAGTTTTTTTTTATAAATCCATTTTTGGTATCGTTTGAATGTTAACTGCTTTTAGTTCCGGTTTAACGTCACGGACTCCCTTCTCTACCAAGGGCTAGGACGGTTGCGAAGGACTTGTTTTGGCGGATGTAATCGTTTCCCTGAGTGCATGCCCTTGCTAACCTCAGACCGTGGCGGGGCGCCAACCCTCGACCTGACGCCTCAGAGTCACGGACGCTACCGCTTGATCCACGGTGACTACCTTTGAATGTTAACTGATATATATATATATATATATATATATATATATATATATATATATATATATATATATATATATATATATATATATATATATATATGTGTGTGTGTGTTAACTGCTATGATTACCAAAAATAAATTATTCAATAAGGATGTTTGTAAAGTGGTCAGATCCTTGCCCATATTCCCTGAGGGTGGTCAAAGCAGTATGGTAGGGGAAAAGGAGTGCCTGAGGTGTGGATTTGCTTGTGGTGAATGTGTGCTCTGTGGTTTGGTCAACCCCCTTACATGGGGAGTGGGGTCATTGTATATAGATTTATTATTATTATTATTATTATTATTATTATTATTAGTAGTAGTAGTAGTAGTAGTAGTAGTAGTAGTAGTAGTAGTAGTAGTAGTAGTTCTTACGAAAAAAATAAAAATGTAAATACATGCATGAATATAAAAGGATATATAGATAAATAATAAATATGTAATCAATGAATAAATGTATGAATACATGAATGAAAACAAACAGAAGTTTAGTCGTGACTTTAGGAGTGCGCTGAAGTGTATGTTCAGGTATTGCACAGGCATGAATGGAAGGGAGAATTATAGTACGACCACTGTACAGTTATTGTACAGTGACATGATTGGCAATAAGGTTCTCGGGGCACTGACTCAGTGTGGTGCTCATACTAATTAGTTATTAACAATAACCCGTCTTCGTCTTCTTCTTCGTCGTCGTCGTCATCGTTTTCTTCTTCTTCGTAGTCGTCGTCGTTGTCGTCGTTTTCATCTTCGTTGTTTCATTCTCCTTCTTGATATCTTTCATTTAATTATCAAATTATATTAATAGAAACATTATTATTATTATTATTATTATTATTATTATTATTATTATTATTATTATTAGGGGTGTAGGGGGGGGTGACTTTATCATAATGTTTAATTTTGTTTTCGTCTTTGCAACCTCAAGGGCAATACGTACCGTGAGGCACAGGAAGCTTAGTGCCAAATTCCTCCGTATCTAGTACGAGCTAGTTACTAACTCCCTTCGAATAGTCACGTATCCACGACGGATCGCGTCACCAACACGTCTTGTCTCCGTCACGTCACCATCCCGTCCCGTCACGGATCGGTCGATTTCGTCGAGTAAAATATCCAGAATGAGTCACTGGTTTTCAAACCGACGCAATGAATATTTCACAGGATCCATAATAATAATAATAATAATAATAATAATAATAATAATAATAATAATAATAATAATAATAATAAGCATATTTACTTATTTTTATTAAAAGCTAAAAAACCTTCGAAATAAATATTTGTCCAAATGTGCATTTTATCTTTCTCTGCATCTTATCCCACTTCTATATGGGGTCGATGTTTTTGTCAGCTCTCCTCCACTGAGCACGGTCATATATGACATCTTTTGACAGTTGTTTCTCCGTCAAATCCTCTCTAATAATGTCCAACCATCTCTGCCTCGACAATCCTTTCCTTCTCCTTCCTTGTACCTCCATTCCCATAATTTTTCTTCCCCACATATGCCTCATCCCTTCTCAACACATGGTCATACCATTTGCAGTCTTCTTTACCGCTTCTTCTTCGATATCTCTATTATTTTCTTGGTCTCTCTTATACTTTCAGTCCTGATCTTATCCCTTTTGGCTACTCCACACATCCATCTGAGCATTTTCATTTCTAAAACCTCCAACTTCCTCTCCTGCAATTTTTTGCTAGGCCATGTATCCGCTCTATACATTTTTGCTGGACTTACCTCTTTCTAATAAACCTTTCCCTTAACCCTGTGTAATTACCTATTTGTAATTACCTGTGCTTACAGAAAAGAGACCCAAGCTCGTAACTTCCCGTCACCTGGTCGGTTCCATTTTGTACTTAGTGATACTTATCATATTTGTCCTTAAAACTATGGAATGAGTTAGCATTAACTACCTCCTTACTTAGCCAATTTCAGTTATCAACTACTCTTACACTAAATACAGTACTTCCTTACATCCTGCAAAGAAGATTTCTTACGAAGCTTCAAACTATGACCTCTAGTTCTAGAGCCAGCCATATCAAAATATCGATCCCTATCCACTCTGTCATAACCAAGAAGGAATTTAAAAACAGTAACCATATCCCCCCTCATTCTTAAAGCTTCGAGTGACGGTAAATCTAATTCCCTCATCCTCTCGTCATAACTGAGATTGCGTATTTCTGGCACCAGTTTAGTGGCGTGTGATTACCTAATTGTGTTTACGGGAAAGAGCCCAAAGCTCGTATCTTCCCGTCTCCTGATCGGTTCCATTTTATACTTAGTGATACTTATCATACCTATCCTTAAAACTATGTGTGTGTGTGTGTGTGTGTGTGTGTGTGTGTGTGTGTGTGTGTGTGTGTGTGTGTGTGTGTGTGTGCGCGCGCGCGCGCGCGCGTGATTACCTAATTGTGCTTACGGGAAAGAGCCCAAAGCTCGTATCTTCCCGTCTCCTCATCGGTTCCATTTTATACTTAGTGATACTTATCATACCTGTCCTTAAAACTATGGATTGAGATAGCATTAACTACCTCCTCGCTTAGCCAATTCCAATTATCAACTATTCTTACACTGAAAAAGTATTTCCTTACATCCTGCAAAGAAGTTTTCTTACCAAGCTTCAAACTATGACCTCTAGTTCTAGAGCCAGCCATATCAAAATATCGATCCCTATCCACTGTCATAACCAAGAAGGAATTTAAAAACCGTCACCATATCCCCCCTCATTCTTAAAGCTTCGAGTGACGGTAAATCTAATTCCCTCATCCTCTCGTCATAACTGAGATTGCGTATTTCTGGCACCAGTTTAGTGGCGTGTGATAACCAAATTGTGATTACCTAATTGTGTTTACGGGAAAGAGCCCAAAGCTCGTATCTTCCCGTCTCCTGATCGGTTCCATTTTATACTTAGTGATAGTTATCATACCTATCCTTAAAACTATGTGTGTGTGTGTGTGTGTGTGTGTGTGTGTGTGT
>JAXCGZ010000638.1:27500-37500 GCA_037179515.1 Halocaridina rubra
GTCATAACTGAGATTGCGTATTTCTGGCACCAGTTTAGTGGCGTGTGATAACCTAATTGTGATTACCTAATTGTGTTTACGGGAAAGAGCCCAAAGCTCGTATCTTCCAGTCTCCTGATCGGTTCCATTTTATACTTAGTGATACTTATCATACCTATCCTTAAAACTATGTGTGTGTGTGTGTGTGTGTGTGTGTGTGTGTGTGTGTGTGTGTGTGTGTGTGTGTGTGTGTGTGTGTGTGTGTGTGTGATTACCTAATTGTGCTTACGGGAAAGAGCCCAAAGCTCGTATCTTCCCGTCTCCTGATCGGTTCCATTTTATACTTAGTGATACTTATCATACCTATCCTTAAAACTATGTGTGTGTGTGTGTGTGTGTGTGTGTGTGTGTGTGTGTGTGTGATTACCTAATTGTGCTTACGGGAAAGAGCCCAAAGCTCGTATCTTCCCGTCTCCTCATCGGTTCCATTTTATACTTAGTGATACTTATCATACCTGTCCTTAAAACTATGGATTGAGATAGCATTAACTACCTCCTCGCTTAGCCAATTCCAATTATCAACTATTCTTACACTGAAAAAGTATTTCCTTACATCCTGCAAAGAAGTTTTCTTACCAAGCTTCAAACTATGACCTCTAGTTCTAGAGCCAGCCATATCAAAATATCGATCCCTATCCACTCTGTCATAACCAAGAAGGAATTTAAAAACCGTCACCATATCCCCCCTCATTCTTAAAGCTTCGAGTGACGGTAAATCTAATTCCCTCATCCTCTCGTCATAACTGAGATTGCGTATTTCTGGCACCAGTTTAGTGGCGTGTGATTACCTAATTGTGATTACCTAATTGTGTTTACGGGAAAGAGCCCAAAGCTCGTATCTTCCCGTCTCCTGATCGGTTCCATTTTATACTTAGTGATACTTATCATACCTATCCTTAAAACTGTGTGTGTGTGTGTGTGTGTGTGTGTGTGTGTGTGATTACCTAATTGTGCTTACGGGAAAGAGCCCAAAGCTCGTATCTTCCCGTCTCCTGATCGGTTCCATTTTATACTTAGTGATACTTATCATACCTATCCTTAAAACTATGTGTGTGTGTGTGTGTGTGTGTGTGTGTGTGTGTGTGTGTGTGATTACCTAATTGTGCTTACGGGAAAGAGCCCAAAGCTCGTATCTTCCCGTCTCCTCATCGGTTCCATTTTATACTTAGTGATACTTATCATACCTGTCCTTAAAACTATGGATTGAGATAGCATTAACTACCTCCTCGCTTAGCCAATTCCAATTATCAACTATTCTTACACTGAAAAAGTATTTCCTTACATCCTGCAAAGAAGTTTTCTTACCAAGCTTCAAACTATGACCTCTAGTTCTAGAGCCAGCCATATCAAAATATCGATCCCTATCCACTCTGTCATAACCAAGAAGGAATTTAAAAACCGTCACCATATCCCCCCTCATTCTTAAAGCTTCGAGTGACGGTAAATCTAATTCCCTCATCCTCTCGTCATAACTGAGATTGCGTATTTCTGGCACCAGTTTAGTGGCGTGTGATTACCTAATTGTGATTACCTAATTGTGTTTACGGGAAAGAGCCCAAAGCTCGTATCTTCCCGTCTCCTGATCGGTTCCATTTTATACTTAGTGATACTTATCATACCTATCCTTAAAACTGTGTGTGTGTGTGTGTGTGTGTGTGTGTGTGTGTGTGTGTGTGTGTGTGATTACCTAATTGTGCTTACGGGAAAGAGCCCAAAGCTCGTATCTTCCCGTCTCCTGATCGGTTCCATTTTATACTTAGTGATACTTATCATACCTATCCTTAAAACTATGTGTGTGTGTGTGTGTGTGTGTGTGTGTGTGTGTGTGATTACCTAATTGTGCTTACGGGAAAGAGCCCAAAGCTCGTATCTTCCCGTCTCCTCATCGGTTCCATTTTATACTTAGTGATACTTATCATACCTGTCCTTAAAACTATGGATTGAGATAGCATTAACTACCTCCTCGCTTAGCCAATTCCAATTATCAACTATTCTTACACTGAAAAAGTATTTCCTTACATCCTGCAAAGAAGTTTTCTTACCAAGCTTCAAACTATGACCTCTAGTTCTAGAGCCAGCCATATCAAAATATCGATCCCTATCCACTCTGTCATAACCAAGAAGGAATTTAAAAACCGTCACCATATCCCCCCTCATTCTTAAAGCTTCGAGTGACGGTAAATCTAATTCCCTCATCCTCTCGTCATAACTGAGATTGCGTATTTCTGGCACCAGTTTAGTGGCGTGTGATTACCTAATTGTGATTACCTAATTGTGTTTACGGGAAAGAGCCCAAAGCTCGTATCTTCCCGTCTCCTGATCGGTTCCATTTTATACTTAGTGATACTTATCATACCTATCCTTAAAACTATGTGTGTGTGTGTGTGTGTGTGTGTGTGTGTGTGTGTGTGATTACCTAATTGTGCTTACGGGAAAGAGCCCAAAGCTCGTATCTTCCCGTCTCCTGATCGGTTCCATTTTATACTTAGTGATACTTATCATACCTATCCTTAAAACTGTGTGTGTGTGTGTGTGTGTGTGTGTGTGTGTGTGTGTGTGTGTGTGTGTGTGTGATTACCTAATTGTGCTTACGGGAAAGAGCCCAAAGCTCTTATCTTCCCGTCTCCTGATCGGTTCCATTTTATACTTAGTGATACTTATCATACCTATCCTTAAAACTATGTGTGTGTGTGTGTGTGTGTGTGTGTGTGTGTGTGTGTGTGTGTGTGTGTGTGTGTGTGATTACCTAATTGTGCTTACGGGAAAGAGCCCAAAGCTCGTATCTTACCGTCTCCTCATCGGTTCCATTTTATACTTAGTGATACTTATCATACCTGTCCTTAAAACTATGGATTGAGATAGCATTAACTACCTCCTCGCTTAGCCAATTCCAATTATCAACTATTCTTACACTGAAAAAGTATTTCCTTACATCCTGCAAAGAAGTTTTCTTACCAAGCTTCAAACTATGACCTCTAGTTCTAGAGCCAGCCATATCAAAATATCGATCCCTATCCACTCTGTCATAACCAAGAAGGAATTTAAAAACCGTCACCATATCCCCCCTCATTCTTAAAGCTTCGAGTGACGGTAAATCTAATTCCCTCATCCTCTCGTCATAACTGAGATTGCGTATTTCTGGCACCAGTTTAGTGGCGTGTGATTACCTAATTGTGTTTACGGGAAAGAGCCCAAAGCTCGTATCTTCCCGTCTCCTGATCGGTTCCATTTTATACTTAGTGATACTTATCATACCTATCCTTAAAACTATGTGTGTGTGTGTGTGTGTGTGTGTGTGTGTGTGTGTGTGTGTGTGTGTGTGTGTGTGTGTGTGATTACCTAATTGTGCTTACGGGAAAGAGCCCAAAGCTCGTATCTTCCCGTCTCCTGATCGGTTCCATTTTATACTTAGTGATACTTATCATACCTATCCTTAAAACTATGTGTGTGTGTGTGTGTGTGTGTGATTACCTAATTCTGCTTACGGGAAAGAGCCCAAAGCTCGTATCTTCTCGTCTCCTCATCGGTTCCATTTTATACTTAGTGATACTTATCATACCTGTCCTTAAAACTATGGATTGAGATAGCATTAACTACCTCCTCGCTTAGCCAATTCCAATTATCAACTATTCTTACACTGAAAAAGTATTTCCTTACATCCTGCAAAGAAGTTTTCTTACCAAGCTTCAAACTATGACCTCTAGTTCTAGAGCCAGCCATATCAAAATATCGATCCCTATCCACTCTGTCATAACCAAGAAGGAATTTAAAAACCGTCACCATATCCCCCCTCATTCTTAAAGCTTCGAGTGACGGTAAATCTAATTCCCTCATCCTCTCGTCATAACTGAGATAGCGTATTTCTGGCACCAGTTTAGTGGCGTGTGATTACCTAATTGTGATTACCTAATTGTGTTTACGGGAAAGAGCCCAAAGCTCGTATCTTCCCGTCTCCTGATCGGTTCCATTTTATACTTAGTGATACTTATCATACCTATCCTTAAAACTGTGTGTGTGTGTGTGTGTGTGTGTGTGTGTGTGTGTGTGTGTGTGTGTGTGATTACCTAATTGTGCTTACGGGAAAGAGCCCAAAGCTCGTATCTTCCCGTCTCCTGATCGGTTCCATTTTATACTTAGTGATACTTATCATACCTATCCTTAAAACTATGTGTGTGTGTGTGTGTGTGTGTGTGTGTGTGTGTGTGTGTGTGTGTGTGTGTGTGTGTGTGTGTGATTACCTAATTGTGCTTACGGGAAAGAGCCCAAAGCTCGTATCTTCCCGTCTCCTCATCGGTTCCATTTTATACTTAGTGATACTTATCATACCTGTCCTTAAAACTATGGATTGAGATAGCATTAACTACCTCCTCGCTTAGCCAATTCCAATTATCAACTATTCTTACACTGAAAAAGTATTTCCTTACATCCTGCAAAGAAGTTTTCTTACGAAGCTTCAAACTATGACCTCTAGTTCTAGAGCCAGCCATATCAAAATATCGATCCCTATCCACTCTGGCATAACCAAGAAGGAATTTAAAAACCGTCACCATATCCCCCCTCATTCTTAAAGCTTCGAGTGACGGTAAATCTAATTCCCTCATCCTCTCGTCATAACTGAGATTGCGTATTTCTGGCACCAGTTTAGTGGCGTGTGATTACCTAATTGTGTTTACGGGAAAAAGCCCAAAGCTCGTATCTTCCTGTCTCCTGATCGGTTCCATTTTATACTTAGTGATACTTATCATACCTATCCTTAAAACTATGTGTGTGTGTGTGTGTGTGTGTGTGTGTGTGTGTGTGTGTGTGTGTGATTACCTAATTGTGCTTACGGGAAAGAGCCCAAAGCTCGTATCTTCCCGTCTCCTGATCGGTTCCATTTTATACTTAGTGATACTTATCATACCTATCCTTAAAACTATGTGTGTGTGTGTGTGTGTGTGTGTGTGTGTGTGTGTGTGTGTGATTACCTAATTGTGCTTACGGGAAAGAGCCCAAAGCTCGTATCTTCCCGTCTCCTGATCGGTTCCATTTTATACTTAGTGATACTTATCATACCTATCCTTAAAACTATGTGTGTGTGTGTGTGTGTGTGTGTGTGTGTGTGTGTGTGTGTGTGTGTGTGTGATTACCTAATTGTGCTTACGGGAAAGAGCCCAAAGCTCGTATCTTCCCGTCTCCTCATCGGTTCCATTTTATACTTAGTGATACTTATCATACCTGTCCTTAAAACTATGGATTGAGATAGCATTAACTACCTCCTCGCTTAGCCAATTCCAATTATCAACTATTCTTACACTGAAAAAGTATTTCCTTACATCCTGCAAAGAAGTTTTCTTACGAAGCTTCAAACTATGACCTCTAGTTCTAGAGCCAGCCATATCAAAATATCGATCCCTATCCACTCTGTCATAACCAAGAAGGAATTTAAAAACCGTCACCATATCCCCCCTCATTCTTAAAGCTTCGAGTGACGGTAAATCTAATTCCCTCATCCTCTCGTCATAACTGAGATTGCGTATTTCTGGCACCAGTTTAGTGGCGTGTGATTACCTAATTGTGATTACCTAATTGTGTTTACGGGAAAGAGCCCAAAGCTCGTATCTTCCCGTCTCCTGATCGGTTCCATTTTATACTTAGTGATACTTATCATACCTATCCTTAAAACTGTGTGTGTGTGTGTGTGTGTGTGTGTGTGTGTGTGTGTGTGTGTGTGTGTGTGTGTGTGTGTGATTACCTAATTGTGCTTACGGGAAAGAGCCCAAAGCTCGTATCTTCCCGTCTCCTGATCGGTTCCATTTTATACTTAGTGATACTTATCATACCTATCCGTAAAACTATGTGTGTGTGTGTGTGTGTGTGTGTGTGTGTGTGTGTGTGTGTGTGTGTGTGTGTGTGTGTGATTACCTAATTGTGCTTACGGGAAAGAGCCCAAAGCTCGTATCTTCCCGTCTCCTCATCGGTTCCATTTTATACTTAGTGATACTTATCATACCTGTCCTTAAAACTATGGATTGAGATAGCATTAACTACCTCCTCGCTTAGCCAATTCCAATTATCAACTATTCTTACACTGAAAAAGTATTTCCTTACATCCTGCAAAGAAGTTTTCTTACCAAGCTTCAAACTATGACCTCTAGTTCTAGAGCCAGCCATATCAAAATATCGATCCCTATCCACTCTGTCATAACCAAGAAGGAATTTAAAAACCGTCACCATATCCCCCCTCATTCTTAAAGCTTCGAGTGACGGTAAATCTAATTCCCTCATCCTCTCGTCATAACTGAGATTGCGTATTTCTGGCACCAGCTTAGTGGCGTGTGATTACCTAATTGTGATTACCTAATTGTGTTTACGGGAAAGAGCCCAAAGCTCGTATCTTCCCGTCTTCTGATCGGTTCCATTTTATACTTAGTGATACTTATCATACCTATCCTTAAAACTGTGTGTGTGTGTGTGTGTGTGTGTGTGTGTGTGTGATTACCTAATTGTGCTTACGGGAAAGAGCCCAAAGCTCTTATCTTCCCGTCTCCTGATCGGTTCCATTTTATACTTAGTGATACTTATCATACCTATCCTTAAAACTATGTGTGTGTGTGTGTGTGTGTGTGTGTGTGTGTGTGTGTGTGTGTGTGTGTGTGTGTGTGTGTGTGTGTGTGTGATTACCTAATTGTGCTTACGGGAAAGAGCCCAAAGCTCGTATCTTCCCGTCTCCTCATCGGTTCCATTTTATACTTAGTGATACTTATCATACCTGTCCTTAAAACTATGGATTGAGATAGCATTAACTACCTCCTCGCTTAGCCAATTCCAATTATCAACTATTCTTACACTGAAAAAGTATTTCCTTACATCCTGCAAAGAAGTTTTCTTACCAAGCTTCAAACTATGACCTCTAGTTCTAGAGCCAGCCATATCAAAATATCGATCCCTATCCACTCTGTCATAACCAAGAAGGAATTTAAAAACCGTCACCATATCCCCCCTCATTCTTAAAGCTTCGAGTGACGGTAAATCTAATTCCCTCATCCTCTCGTCATAACTGAGATTGCGTATTTCTGGCACCAGTTTAGTGGCGTGTGATTACCTAATTGTGATTACCTAATTGTGTTTACGGGAAAGAGCCCAAAGCTCGTATCTTCCCGTCTCCTGATCGGTTCCATTTTATACTTAGTGATACTTATCATACCTATCCTTAAAACTATGTGTGTGTGTGTGTGTGTGTGTGTGTGTGTGTGATTACCTAATTGTGCTTACGGGAAAGAGCCCAAAGCTCGTATCTTCCCGTCTCCTGATCGGTTCCATTTTATACTTAGTGATACTTATCATACCTATCCTTAAAACTATGTGTGTGTGTGTGTGTGTGTGTGATTACCTAATTCTGCTTACGGGAAAGAGCCCAAAGCTCGTATCTTCTCGTCTCCTCATCGGTTCCATATTATACTTAGTGATACTTATCATACCTGTCCTTAAAACTATGGATTGAGATAGCATTAACTACCTCCTCGCTTAGCCAATTCCAATTATCAACTATTCTTACACTGAAAAAGTATTTCCTTACATCCTGCAAAGAAGTTTTCTTACCAAGCTTCAAACTATGACCTCTAGTTCTAGAGCCAGCCATATCAAAATATCGATCCCTATCCACTCTGTCATAACCAAGAAGGAATTTAAAAACCGTCACCATATCCCCCCTCATTCTTAAAGCTTCGAGTGACGGTAAATCTAATTCCCTCATCCTCTCGTCATAACTGAGATAGCGTATTTCTGGCACCAGTTTAGTGGCGTGTGATTACCTAATTGTGATTACCTAATTGTGTTTACGGGAAAGAGCCCAAAGCTCGTATCTTCCCGTCTCCTGATCGGTTCCATTTTATACTTAGTGATACTTATCATACCTATCCTTAAAACTGTGTGTGTGTGTGTGTGTGTGTGTGTGTGTGTGTGTGTGTGTGTGTGTGTGTGTGTGTGTGTGTGATTACCTAATTGTGCTTACGGGAAAGAGCCCAAAGCTCGTATCTTCCCGTCTCCTGATCGGTTCCATTTTATACTTAGTGATACTTATCATACCTATCCTTAAAACTATGTGTGTGTGTGTGTGTGTGTGTGTGTGTGTGTGTGTGTGTGTGTGTGTGTGTGTGTGTGTGTGTGTGTGTGTGATTACCTAATTGTGCTTACGGGAAAGAGCCCAAAGCTCGTATCTTCCCGTCTCCTCATCGGTTCCATTTTATACTTAGTGATACTTATCATACCTGTCCTTAAAACTATGGATTGAGATAGCATTAACTACCTCCTCGCTTAGCCAATTCCAATTATCAACTATTCTTACACTGAAAAAGTATTTCCTTACATCCTGCAAAGAAGTTTTCTTACCAAGCTTCAAACTATGACCTCTAGTTCTAGAGCCAGCCATATCAAAATATCGATCCCTATCCACTCTGGCATAACCAAGAAGGAATTTAAAAACCGTCACCATATCCCCCCTCATTCTTAAAGCTTCGAGTGACGGTAAATCTAATTCCCTCATCCTCTCGTCATAACTGAGATTGCGTATTTCTGGCACCAGTTTAGTGGCGTGTGATTACCTAATTGTGATTACCTAATTGTGTTTACGGGAAAGAGCCCAAAGCTCGTATCTTCCCGTCTCCTGATCGGTTCCATTTTATACTTAGTGATACTTATCATACCTATCCTTAAAACTGTGTGTGTGTGTGTGTGTGTGTGTGTGTGTGTGTGTGTGTGTGTGTGTGTGCGATTACCTAATTGTGCTTACGGGAAAGAGCCCAAAGCTCGTATCTTCCCGTCTCCTGATCGGTTCCATTTTATACTTAGTGATACTTATCATACCTATCCTTAAAACTATGTGTGTGTGTGTGTGTGTGTGTGTGTGTGTGTGTGTGTGTGTGTGTGTGTGTGTGTGTGTGTGTGATTACCTAATTCTGCTTACGGGAAAGAGCCCAAAGCTCGTATCTTCTCGTCTCCTCATCGGTTCCATTTTATACTTAGTGATACTTATCATACCTGTCCTTAAAACTATGGATTGAGATAGCATTAACTACCTCCTCGCTTAGCCAATTCCAATTATCAACTATTCTTACACTGAAAAAGTATTTCCTTACATCCTGCAAAGAAGTTTTCTTACCAAGCTTCAAACTATGACCTCTAGTTCTAGAGCCAGCCATATCAAAATATCGATCCCTATCCACTCTGTCATAACCAAGAAGGAATTTAAAAACCGTCACCATATCCCCCCTCATTCTTAAAGCTTCGAGTGACGGTAAACCAGTTCCCTCATCCTCTCGTCATAACTGAGATTGCGTATTTCTGGCACCAGTTTAGTGGCGTGTGATTACCTAATTGTGATTACCTAATTGTGTTTACGGGAAAGAGCCCAAAGCTCGTATCTTCCCGTCTCCTGATCGGTTCCATTTTATACTTAGTGATACTTATCATACCTATCCTTAAAACTGTGTGTGTGTGTGTGTGTGTGTGTGTGTGTGTGTGTGTGTGTGTGTGTGTGTGTGTGTGTGTGTGTGTGTGTGTGTGTGATTACCTAATTGTGCTTACGGGAAAGAGCCCAAAGCTCGTATCTTCCCGTCTCCTGATCGGTTCCATTTTATACTTAGTGATACTTATCATACCTATCCTTAAAACTATGTGTGTGTGTGTGTGTGTGTGTGTGTGTGTGTGTGTGTGTGTGTGTGTGTGTGTGTGATTACCTAATTGTGCTTACGGGAAAGAGCCCAAAGCTCGTATCTTCCCGTCTCCTCATCGGTTCCATTTTATACTTAGTGATACTTATCATACCTGTCCTTAAAACTATGGATTGAGATAGCATTAACTACCTCCTCGCTTAGCCAATTCCAATTATCAACTATTCTTACACTGAAAAAGTATTTCCTTACATCCTGCAAAGAAGTTTTCTTACGAAGCTTCAAACTATGACCTCTAGTTCTAGAGCCAG
>JAXCGZ010000638.1:42500-50563 GCA_037179515.1 Halocaridina rubra
TTTATACTTAGTGATACTTATCATACCTATCCTTAAAACTATGTGTGTGTGTGTGTGTGTGTGTGTGTGTGTGTGTGTGATTACCTAATTGTGCTTACGGGAAAGAGCCCAAAGCTCGTATCTTCCCGTCTCCTCATCGGTTCCATTTTATACTTAGTGATACTTATCATACCTGTCCTTAAAACTATGGATTGAGATAGCATTAACTACCTCCTCGCTTAGCCAATTCCAATTATCAACTATTCTTACACTGAAAAAGTATTTCCTTACATCCTGCAAAGAAGTTTTCTTACCAAGCTTCAAACTATGACCTCTAGTTCTAGAGCCAGCCATATCAAAATATCGATCCCTATCCACTCTGTCATAACCAAGAAGGAATTTAAAAACCGTCACCATATCCCCCCTCATTCTTAAAGCTTCGAGTGACGGTAAATCTAATTCCCTCATCCTCTCGTCATAACTGAGATTGCGTATTTCTGGCACCAGTTTAGTGGCGTGTGATTACCTAATTGTGTTTACGGGAAAGAGCCCAAAGCTCGTATCTTCCCGTCTCCTGATCGGTTCCATTTTATACTTAGTGATACTTATCATACCTATCCTTAAAACTGTGTGTGTGTGTGTGTGTGTGTGTGTGTGTGTGTGTGTGTGTGTGTGTGTGTGATTACCTAATTGTGCTTACGGGAAAGAGCCCAAAGCTCGTATCTTCCCGTCTCCTGATCGGTTCCATTTTATACTTAGTGATACTTATCATACCTATCCTTAAAACTATGTGTGTGTGTGTGTGTGTGTGTGTGTGTGTGTGTGTGTGTGTGTGTGTGTGTGTGTGTGTGTGTGTGATTACCTAATTGTGCTTACGGGAAAGAGCCCAAAGCTCGTATCTTCCCGTCTCCTCATCGGTTCCATTTTATACTTAGTGATACTTATCATACCTGTCCTTAAAACTATGGATTGAGATAGCATTAACTACCTCCTCGCTTAGCCAATTCCAATTATCAACTATTCTTACACTGAAAAAGTATTTCCTTACATCCTGCAAAGAAGTTTTCTTACCAAGCTTCAAACTATGACCTCTAGTTCTAGAGCCAGCCATATCAAAATATCGATCCCTATCCACTCTGTCATAACCAAGAAGGAATTTAAAAACCGTCACCATATCCCCCCTCATTCTTAAAGCTTCGAGTGACGGTAAATCTAATTCCCTCATCCTCTCGTCATAACTGAGATTGCGTATTTCTGGCACCAGTTTAGTGGCGTGTGATTACCTAATTGTGATTACCTAATTGTGTTTACGGGAAAGAGCCCAAAGATCGTATCTTCCCGTCTCCTGATCGGTTCCATTTTATACTTAGTGATACTTATCATACCTATCCTTAAAACTGTGTGTGTGTGTGTGTGTGTGTGTGTGTGTGTGTGTGTGTGTGTGTGTGTGTGTGTGTGTGTGTGTGTGTGTGTGTGTGTGTGTGATTACCTAATTGTGCTTACGGGAAAGAGCCCAAAGCTCTTATCTTCCCGTCTCCTGATCGGTTCCATTTTATACTTAGTGATACTTATCATACCTATCCTTAAAACTATGTGTGTGTGTGTGTGTGTGTGTGTGTGTGTGTGTGTGTGTGTGTGTGTGTGTGTGTGTGTGTGTGTGTGTGTGTGTGTGTGTGATTACCTAATTGTGCTTACGGGAAAGAGCCCAAAGCTCGTATCTTCCCGTCTCCTCATCGGTTCCATTTTATACTTAGTGATACTTATCATACCTGTCCTTAAAACTATGGATTGAGATAGCATTAACTACCTCCTCGCTTAGCCAATTCCAATTATCAACTATTCTTACACTGAAAAAGTATTTCCTTACATCCTGCAAAGAAGTTTTCTTACGAAGCTTCAAACTATGACCTCTAGTTCTAGAGCCAGCCATATCAAAATATCGATCCCTATCCACTCTGTCATAACCAAGAAGGAATTTAAAAACCGTCACCATATCCCCCCTCATTCTTAAAGCTTCGAGTGACGGTAAATCTAATTCCCTCATCCTCTCGTCATAACTGAGATTGCGTATTTCTGGCACCAGTTTAGTGGCGTGTGATTACCTAATTGTGATTACCTAATTGTGTTTACGGGAAAGAGCCCAAAGCTCGTATCTTCCCGTCTCCTGATCTTTTCCATTTTATACTTAGTGATACTTATCATACCTATCCTTAAAACTATGTGTGTGTGTGTGTGTGTGTGTGTGTGTGTGTGTGTGTGTGTGTGTGTGTGTGTGTGTGTGTGTGTGTGTGTGTGTGATTACCTAATTGTGCTTACGGTAAAGAGCCCAAAGCTCGTATCTTCCCGTCTCCTGATCGGTTCCATTTTATACTTAGTGATACTTATCATACCTATCCTTAAAACTATGTGTGTGTGTGTGTGTGTGTGTGTGTGTGATTACCTAATTCTGCTTACGGGAAAGAGCCCAAAGCTCGTATCTTCTCGTCTCCTCATCGGTTCCATTTTATACTTAGTGATACTTATCATACCTGTCCTTAAAACTATGGATTGAGATAGCATTAACTACCTCCTCGCTTAGCCAATTCCAATTATCAACTATTCTTACACTGAAAAAGTATTTCCTTACATCCTGCAAAGAAGTTTTCTTACCAAGCTTCAAACTATGACCTCTAGTTCTAGAGCCAGCCATATCAAAATATCGATCCCTATCCACTCCGTCATAACCAAGAAGGAATTTAAAAACCGTCACCATATCCCCCCTCATTCTTAAAGCTTCGAGTGACGGTAAATCTAATTCCCTCATCCTCTCGTCATAACTGAGATAGCGTATTTCTGGCACCAGTTTAGTGGCGTGTGATTACCTAATTGTGATTACCTAATTGTGTTTACGGGAAAGAGCCCAAAGCTCGTATCTTCCCGTCTCCTGATCGGTTCCATTTTATACTTAGTGATACTTATCATACCTATCCTTAAAACTGTGTGTGTGTGTGTGTGTGTGTGTGTGTGTGTGTGTGTGATTACCTAATTGTGCTTACGGGAAAGAGCCCAAAGCTCGTATCTTCCCGTCTCCTGATCGGTTCCATTTTATACTTAGTGATACTTATCATACCTATCCTTAAAACTATGTGTGTGTGTGATTACCTAATTGTAGGTAATCACACACACATAGTTTTAAGGATAGGTATGATAAGTATCACTAAGTATAAAATGGAACCGATCAGGTGTGTGTGTGTGTGTGTGTGTGTGTGTGTGTGTGTGTGTGTGTGTGTGTGTGTGTGATTACCTAATTGTGCTTACGGGAAAGAGCCCAAAGCTCGTATCTTCCCGTCTCCTCATCGGTTCCATTTTATACTTAGTGATACTTATCATACCTGTCCTTAAAACTATGGATTGAGATAGCATTAACTACCTCCTCGCTTAGCCAATTCCAATTATCAACTATTCTTACACTGAAAAAGTATTTCCTTACATCCTGCAAAGAAGTTTTCTTACCAAGCTTCAAACTATGACCTCTAGTTCTAGAGCCAGCCATATCAAAATATCGATCCCTATCCACTCTGGCATAACCAAGAAGGAATTTAAAAACCGTCACCATATCCCCCCTCATTCTTAAAGCTTCGAGTGACGGTAAATCTAATTCCCTCATCCTCTCGTCATAACTGAGATTGCGTATTTCTGGCACCAGTTTAGTGGCGTGTGATTACCTAATTGTTATTACCTAATTGTGTTTACGGGAAAGAGCCCAAAGCTCGTATCTTCCCGTCTCCTGATCGGTTCCATTTTATACTTAGTGATACTTATCATACCTATCCTTAAAACTATGTGTGTGTGTGTGTGTGTGTGTGTGTGTGTGTGTGTGTGTGTGTGTGTGTGTGTGTGTGTGTGTGTGTGATTACCTAATTGTGCTTACGGGAAAGAGCCCAAAGCTCGTATCTTCCCGTCTCCTGATCGGTTCCATTTTATACTTAGTGATACTTATCATACCTATCCTTAAAACTATGTGTGTGTGTGTGTGTGTGTGTGTGTGTGTGTGTGTGTGTGTGTGTGTGTGTGTGTGTGTGTGTGTGTGTGTGTGTGTGTGTGTGTGATTACCTAATTCTGCTTACGGGAAAGAGCCCAAAGCTCGTATCTTCTCGTCTCCTCATCGGTTCCATTTTATACTTAGTGATACTTATCATACCTGTCCTTAAAACTATGGATTGAGATAGCATTAACTACCTCCTCGCTTAGCCAATTCCAATTATCAACTATTCTTACACTGAAAAAGTATTTCCTTACATCCTGCAAAGAAGTTTTCTTACCAAGCTTCAAACTATGACCTCTAGTTCTAGAGCCAGCCATATCAAAATATCGATCCCTATCCACTCTGTCATAACCAAGAAGGAATTTAAAAACCGTCACCATATCCCCCCTCATTCTTAAAGCTTCGAGTGACGGTAAATCTAATTCCCTCATCCTCTCGTCATAACTGAGATTGCGTATTTCTGGCACCAGTTTAGTGGCGTGTGATTACCTAATTGTGATTACCTAATTGTGTTTACAGGAAAGAGCCCAAAGCTCGTATCTTCCCGTCTCCTGATCGGTTCCATTTTATACTTAGTGATACTTATCATACCTATCCTTAAAACTGTGTGTGTGTGTGTGTGTGTGTGTGTGTGTGTGTGTGTGTGTGTGTGTGTGTGTGTGTGTGTGTGTGTGTGTGATTACCTAATTGTGCTTACGGGAAAGAGCCCAAAGCTCGTATCTTCCCGTCTCCTGATCGGTTCCATTTTATACTTAGTGATACTTATCATACCTATCCTTAAAACTATGTGTGTGTGTGTGTGTGTGTGTGTGTGTGTGTGTGTGTGTGTGTGTGTGTGTGTGTGTGTGTGTGTGTGATTACCAAATTGTGCTTACGGGAAAGAGCCCAAAGCTCGTATCTTCCCGTCTCCTCATCGGTTCCATTTTATACTTAGTGATACTTATCATACCTGTCCTTAAAACTATGGATTGAGATAGCATTAACTACCTCCTCGCTTAGCCAATTCCAATTATCAACTATTCTTACACTGAAAAAGTATTTCCTTACATCCTGCAAAGAAGTTTTCTTACCAAGCTTCAAACTATGACCTCTAGTTCTAGAGCCAGCCATATCAAAATATCGATCCCTATCCACTCTGTCATAACCAAGAAGGAATTTAAAAACCGTCACCATATCCCCCCTCATTCTTAAAGCTTCGAGTGACGGTAAATCTAATTCCCTCATCCTCTCGTCATAACTGAGATTGCGTATTTCTGGCACCAGTTTAGTGGCGTGTGATTACCTAATTGTGATTACCTAATTGTGTTTACGGGAAAGAGCCCAAAGCTCGTATCTTCCCGTCTCCTGATCGGTTCCATTTTATACTTAGTGATACTTATCATACCTATCCTTAAAACTATGTGTGTGTGTGTGTGTGTGTGTGTGTGTGTGTGTGTGATTACCTAATTGTGCTTACGGGAAAGAGCCCAAAGCTCGTATCTTCCCGTCTCCTCATCGGTTCCATTTTATACTTAGTGATACTTATCATACCTGTCCTTAAAACTATGGATTGAGATAGCATTAACTACCTCCTCGCTTAGCCAATTCCAATTATCAACTATTCTTACACTGAAAAAGTATTTCCTTACATCCTGCAAAGAAGTTTTCTTACGAAGCTTCAAACTATGACCTCTAGTTCTAGAGCCAGCCATATCAAAATATCGATCCCTATCCACTCTGTCATAACCAAGAAGGAATTTTAAAACCGTCACCATATCCCCCCTCATTCTTAAAGCTTCGAGTGACGGTAAATCTAATTCCCTCATCCTCTCGTCATAACTGAGATTGCGTATTTCTGGCACCAGCTTAGTGGCGTGTGATTACCTAATTGTGTTTACGGGAAAGAGCCCAAAGCTCGTATCTTCCCGTCTCCTGATCGGTTCCATTTTATACTTAGTGATACTTATCATACCTATCCTTAAAACTGTGTGTGTGTGTGTGTGTGTGTGTGTGTGTGTGTGTGTGTGTGTGTGTGTGTGTGTGTGTGTGTGTGTGTGTGTGTGTGTGTGTGTGTGTGTGATTACCTAATTGTGCTTACGGGAAAGAGCCCAAAGCTCGTATCTTCCCGTCTCCTGATCGGTTCCATTTTATACTTAGTGATACTTATCATACCTATCCTTAAAACTATGTGTGTGTGTGTGTGTGTGTGTGTGTGTGTGTGATTACCTAATTGTGCTTACGGGAAAGAGCCCAAAGCTCGTATCTTCCCGTCTCCTCATCGGTTCCATTTTATACTTAGTGATACTTATCATACCTGTCCTTAAAACTATGGATTGAGATAGCATTAACTACCTCCTCGCTTAGCCAATTCCAATTATCAACTATTCTTACACTGAAAAAGTATTTCCTTACATCCTGCAAAGAAGTTTTCTTACCAAGCTTCAAACTATGACCTCTAGTTCTAGAGCCAGCCATATCAAAATATCGATCCCTATCCACTCTGTCATAACCAAGAAGGAATTTAAAAACCGTCACCATATCCCCCCTCATTCTTAAAGCTTCGAGTGACGGTAAATCTAATTCCCTCATCCTCTCGTCATAACTGAGATTGCGTATTTCTGGCACCAGTTTAGTGGCGTGTGATTACCTAATTGTGATTACCTAATTGTGTTTACGGGAAAGAGCCCAAAGCTCGTATCTTCCCGTCTCCTGATCGGTTCCATTTTATACTTAGTGATACTTATCATACCTATCCTTAAAACTATGTGTGTGTGTGTGTGTGTGTGTGTGTGTGTGTGTGTGTGTGTGTGTGTGTGTGTGTGTGTGATTACCTAATTGTGCTTACGGGAAAGAGCCCAAAGCTCGTATCTTCCCGTCTCCTCATCGGTTCCATTTTATACTTAGTGATACTTATCATACCTGTCCTTAAAACTATGGATTGAGATAGCATTAACTACCTCCTCGCTTAGCCAATTCCAATTATCAACTATTCTTACACTGAAAAAGTATTTCCTTACATCCTGCAAAGAAGTTTTCTTACGAAGCTTCAAACTATGACCTCTAGTTCTAGAGCCAGCCATATCAAAATATCGATCCCTATCCACTCTGTCATAACCAAGAAGGAATTTTAAAACCGTCACCATATCCCCCCTCATTCTTAAAGCTTCGAGTGACGGTAAATCTAATTCCCTCATCCTCTCGTCGTAACTGAGATTGCGTATTTCTGGCACCAGTTTAGTGGCGTGTGATTACCTAATTGTGATTACCTAATTGTGTTTACGGGAAAGAGCCCAAAGCTCGTATCTTCCCGTCTCCTGATCGGTTCCATTTTATACTTAGTGATACTTATCATACCTATCCTTAAAACTGTGTGTGTGTGTGTGTGTGTGTGTGTGTGTGTGTGTGTGTGTGTGTGTGTGATTACCTAATTGTGCTTACGGGAAAGAGCCCAAAGCTCGTATCTTCCCGTCTCCTGATCGGTTCCATTTTATACTTAGTGATACTTATCATACCTATCCTTAAAACTATGTGTGTGTGTGTGTGTGTGTGATTACCTAATTGTGCTTACGGGAAAGAGCCCAAAGCTCGTATCTTCCCGTCTCCTCAATGGTTCCATTTTATACTTAGTGATACTTATCATACCTGTCCTTAAAACTATGGATTGAGATAGCATTAACTACCTCCTCGCTTAGCCAATTCCAATTATCAACTATTCTTACACTGAAAAAGTATTTCCTTACATCCTGCAAAGAAGTTTTCTTACGAAGCTTCAAACTATGACCTCTAGTTCTAGAGCCAGCCATATCAAAATATCGATCCCTATCCACTCTGTCATAACCAAGAAGGAATTTAAAAACCGTCACCATATCCCCCCTCATTCTTAAAGCTTCGAGTGACGGTAAATCTAATTCCCTCATCCTCTCGTCATAACTGAGATTGCGTATTTCTGGCACCAGTTTAGTGGCGTGTGATTACCTAATTGTGTTTACGGGAAAGAGCCCAAAGCTCGTATCTTCCCGTCTCCTGATCGGTTCCATTTTATACTTAGTGATACTTATCATACCTATCCTTAAAACTGTGT
>JAXCGZ010000639.1:0-22500 GCA_037179515.1 Halocaridina rubra
AAAAAGCAGGATTTTTACTTCATGCAACAGCAGAGCACTGCCCGCATTCGCCATGGGTGGTAATGTCATCCCTCACTGCACACAGTACACGTATTTAGGTGCACCAGTCCGGATCACCCCAGCTATACCTGCACGTCAACGAATTCATCCCTTTGTGAAGAGCCTTCTTGACCGTCTGGAGCCCTGCTTTGCACCTGTCAAGTGGCTTGCCAACAATGCTGCAGGAGTCTCCATCCCAGTGGCGAGGACCCTCTACATCCTACTACTTCGGTCAGTGGTTGACTATCTGTCTCCTGCCTTGTGTCAACTTCCTAGACCAGCTCTCGAGCCACTTGAAAAGTTCCAGAATCGAGTCATGAGATTTATCTTGGGATGTTCTCACTCTACGCATATTGTGAGTATGCAGTTGGAGCTCAACTTGCCCCCTCTTGTGGAGAGGATTTATGCCAATGTGTCCTATTTTACTGTTAAGTGTCTTCACTACCCCTTTCTTGCTCCGTACTTCTCTGCTGTCATGAGGACGTCCCTAGATCCAGACGCACCCAGGCTCCCACTTCGAGCAGGAGGTCATAACCTTATCAGGGTGGTGCGTGACATTCTCCGTGGCCTTGACATCGACCTGCCAGTGCAGGCGTCTGTCCCAGATTTACCACCCTGGCGTGTCCCCCTCCCCGCTGTCACATATACACCGACCTCGAAGGATGTCTATCCCCCCTTGCAGAGACAGTTAGCTCTGGAGACTATCGCTGATGTATCCACGTCTGTCCCTGCAGCACACCACGTCTATGTTAATGGTTCTGTGCAAGCACATGGGAGGGCGGCATGTGCTGTGTTTTCCCCCACCATGGAGCCGCCTGTGCCGGCTGATTCATGGATTGGCCGTAGACTACCCACCTCGTCGAGCTCCACCTACTGTGAACTGAATGCCATCTTGGATGCCGTGACTCTCCTTGTTCGACGACGAGTGAATGGGGTAATAATTTGTGACTCCCAATCGGCCCTACAAGCCCTATCCTCGCCAAGACCTATCTGTGGCCGTGCTGTGGGAGATATACTATGTCGCCTCGCGGCCGCTCGGGATGCTTCTCTTGTTGTGTCATTTGTATGGACTCCATCCCACATTGGGCTGACTGGCAACGACACAGCGGATCATCTTGCCAAGGCGGCCTGTATGCTGGATGGGCATGCTGTGGACGCTAAGCCCTCCCTCCGATGCCTACGTAACATCATCTACTCAGCTGGGTTTGCCATGACGGTCCAGCGCAGGGACACGGAGAGGGCCAACAGTGTGTCCATACAGCACCATGATCACTTTCTTCACAGTCGCTACAAGTATCGCAGACGCGGGTTAATGGTGCGGTAAAGCAATGTAGTTAGTGCTCGGCTCAGAATGGGGTATCGGCCTTTATGGCAGGTCTCCCAGACTCTAGATATGCCACAGTACACCTCCTGTAAATTATGCGACCGTCCTAATGCTAACACTCTTGACCACTATTGTCTTCAGTGCCCCACAGTGAGAGATGTTTTACCACAAGGTCAGAACTTAATACAGATCTGCTCATTTTTACTTAATGATGACAACCTTGATGTTATTCTTGCTCGTTATCCTCACTTTGGTGGCCATTAATTATATTGAATTATACATATATTTTCTGTATGTTGCTGTATAATTCTGTTTGTGCATTCTGCGTTTCTCTGAGCTTTACTTTTGCATATAATGTACTCTGTGCTGCCATACTGTGAGTTGTGTGTTAGTATGCAGCAATGTTTTATCAATATGTACACCTCCCTGTAAACCATGTTCAATTCTTGGTTTTGTATCCATTTGAAGCATTATTTGTATGAACTCATGTAATGTCTGACGCCTTGGCGCAATAAATTAATAAAATAATAATAATAATCTCTCTCTCTCTCTCTCTCTCTCGTTATATCATACGTGTTATTATTATTATTATTATATCCTATTATTATTGTTGAACCAATGCAATGCAACAATGCATTTTTAAATATCTTCAAAAAATCTACATTCTTTGTCAGGAATCGTACCTGGGAACACTACACTAGAACTCCACAGCTTAGTCCACTGTACCACAGGTTGTGGTATGGTGGACTAAGCTGTGGGGTTCTAGTGTAAACTTCCCAGGGTCGATTCCCAACAAAGACGGTAGATTATTTGAAGACATTATTGTTATTATTACTGCAGTGAAAATAATCTAAGTTTTTAGATTTTGTTGTTGCTAGATAATGCTAATTCCCTTAATATTGACTTTGAAGCCCCATACTCCCCCACTGCTTAGCTACCTCCTCTCCCCCCAACCATGTCTGCTGCCTTGCTGTTGTCAGGTAGCTACTTGTACTCGGAATTTTCCTTTAATTATATTATTATTTCATTTCATATTCATTTACTTTTGCTTTATTGCTATTTCAAATTTATATTTACATATGTTTACGTATAACTTATTTTATAGATAGATGTAGGATGGCCAGTTCCTATTAGACCCTAGTTTCATTGATTTTAATGGGAAATATGGTTTTGATGTTCGTTGTTTTGTTATTAGTCTCATTTTCATGGTCCCAGTTAGTGGCAAACAACAGGGACTTCCTGAAGTATGGAAAATATTACTTACTTATTCCTCTGTAAATATCATAAGGTAATTTAAAGGATTTTAAAAAATACTTTGATAGTGTAAGGATATATGATAATTGTCATTTGCTAAGCTAAGAAACTTTAAGACTTTACTTTTCAATTGAATCATTTACATTTTATCTAAGGGGCCAAAAGATTAATCCCCATACTGTATTTTATTTGCATCTACATTGCCTTGTGTGGCATGAGAGTTAGTGGAGCAGAAGTTAGAAAATTGGAGAGATGAATTCAAAGAAAATAGTGTAAAGATCAGCTGGAAGAATACTGAATATCTAAAGTTAAGTGCGGGTGAGGAGTGTGATATTAATGTGCTGGGAGAAAGAACAAAAAAAATATATTTAGGATCAGCAAAGGGCATGAATGGAAACTAACACACCTATAATACGTAAAGTGCAGTTAAGCTCAAAGGACTGGAAGAAGGTTTCAGGGGATTTATGTGACAGTAAAATAAATGTGAAAGTTGAAGGTTTTTGAAATGCTGTGTGGGGCCAAAACATAGGCCACAATGAAGGCACATGCAAAAATAAGATGTTGCTGAAATGAGAATGATCTGGTGGATGTGCAGCATTACAAAAATAGAATCAGGAAGGAAAAAATGAGAGGAACAACAAAGATAATAGATATTTCAAAGAATAGGAATTTCAAGAACGTGCAAGAAAAGAGACAGCCGTGGAATGTACATAAAATGAGAAGAGATGACTACATGGTCAAGAGAGTATTGGGGATGAAAGTTGACATTATAGCCTCTTGAAGTATATTTTCTTATATTGTTGCATCCAATGAGCTTCAACATTGTGGCTAAATTGCACTGATCTAAATTATATGCCATGTGGAAGATAATGTCTTCCAGTACTTGTCAGGGTAGAGGTAAAATGAACCCGATTGCAGCTTTGAAGTTTCATTCATGACATTTTTTATTTCCTTTCAGGTCCTCTTCAGCAAAGAATAACTTGACTACAAGCAAGATTGGTAGCAGGGATCATGTACAGAAACAGATTGTACATGCAAATGAGTCAAGTGAAGGAGAAACATCAGTTCCATTAAAGGTTGCACGAATAGAAAGGTAAAGTTGGACTTGAATGTTTTATATATATATATATATATATATATATATATATATATATATATATATATATATATATATATATATATATATATATATATGTATATATATATATATATATATATATATATACTCTCAGCTTGGTTTTGCGTGTTTTTAAAATACGCAAAATTGGAATAACACCCCCAAAGAATAATGGTAAAAAAATGCAAAATACGCGAATAACGCCCATGCAAAGAATAAAAAAAATTCATTTTAGTAAATAAGCAACTGCCTCCGAGGCAGTTGTGGTGAGCTCATCTGATTCAGTTGCAATTTAAGTGAAAAGGATCTATGCCCATTATCATTGTTTCTTATGGAAAATGTCTCGTTACATTACTCGTCACTTCTGAGAACCTATCTTCGCATTATTCCAAGAATTGGGTGTATATATATATATATATATATATATATATATATATATATATATATATATATATATACAGTGTATATATATATATATATTATATATATATATATATATATATATATATATATATATATATATATATATATATATATATATATATATATATATATATATATATATATATATATATATATATATATATATATATATATATATATATATATATATATATATATATATATATATATATATATATAAGAACATAAGAATAGAGGACACTGCAACATGCCTACTGGCACACACGAGGCAGCTCCATTTTTGAATTGTATTTTCAGCATGTCTAACCTATTCTATTCTACTCTACTTATTTATTCTATTTTTCTGATAAGCACTAACCTATTCATACCCACCCTACCTCTGTCATATGTCTATCTAATCTACATTTGAAGGTGTCTAAGGTATTGGCATTTACTATCCTACTGGGAAGCTTGTTCTATGCATCAGCTACTCTATTACCAAACCAATTTTTACCAATTTCCCTTCTGAACCTAAATTTATCAAGCTTAAATCCATTATTACGAGTTCTGGTTTGATCATGAATTTTTAAAACTTTATTAATATCTCTCTTGTTAATCCCTTTAAACCATTTATACACTTCAATCATATCCCCCCTAACTCTTCGCCTCTCTAGAGAATGTAGATTAAGTTTTTTTAATCTGTCCTCATATGGTAGATTTCTGATATTGTGTATCATCTTGGTCATTCTTCGCTGCACTCTCTCCAAGGATTCAATTTCCATTCTATAATAGGGTGACCAGAATTGCACAGCATAATCTAAATGGGGCCTAACTAATGCAAGATAGAGCTGCAAAATAACTTTTTCCGTCCTATTGCTAACGCTTCTTGAGATAAATCCTAAAATTCTGTTTGCTTTATTTCTGACTGCTGTGCATTGCTCTCTTGGCTTAAGACTACTACTCACAAGAACTCCCAAATCCCTTTCACACTGAGAACTCATGATTTCATGGTTATTTAGCTTATAACTAGTATTGTCTTTTATAGTACCCATTTTAACTACTTTACATTTTTCAACATTAAATTCCATTTGCCATTTGTCCGACCATTCAGATAATCTATTTAGATCTTCCTGTAAAGCATGAATGTCTTCTTTTCCATTTATAGTTCTACCTATTTTAGTGTCGTCTGCGAATTTACTTAGGTTACTACTGATATCCGAATCCAGATCATTTAGATATACGATGAATAATAGGGGACCCAGTACCGAGCCTTGTGGTACCCCGCTAGTAACCGAGCCCCACTCTGATTTCTCTCCATTTATGCAAACCCTCTGTTTTCTGTCTTTTAACCATTGTTTGATCCATCTGAGAACAGCTCCTATACCATGAGCTTCCAGCTTTTTAACTAATCTTTTGTGAGGAACTCTATCAAAAGCTTTGCTAAAATCTAGATATATTGTATCATATTCTTTGCCACAATCTACTGCCTCGTAAACTTCTGAATAAAAAGACAGTAAGTTTGTAAGGCACGAAAAACCCTTAAGAATCCCGTGTTGTGAAAGTTTTATCAGTGTGTGTAATTCTAGATGTGCCCTTATTTTATTTGCAATTATGGATTCTAGAATCTTACCCACTGTTGAAGTTAAACTTACCGGCCTATAATTATTCTTTTTAACTCGTTCTCCTTTTTTAAATATTGGTACCACATCTGCCAATTTCCACTCCATGGGTACCGATCCTAATTTTATTGAATTATTAAATAATGCAGTTAGTGGACAACTAAGCTCTTCCTTGCATTCCTTTAATATTCTAGCATATATTCCATCAGGTCCCGGAGATTTATGAGCCTTTAATTTATCTATTTCTTTTATTACCTCCTCTCGTAATATTTATTGAGCTAAGTATTTTATCGGGACTGTCTCTGTAAATGGATTCTACTTCCGGAATATTTTCCAAGTTTTCATTGGTAAATACAGATAAGAAATAATCATTTAAACATGTACACATCACTTTATCGTCATCTGTGATATGGCCATTGGCTACTTCAATTGGTCCGACTTTTTCCTTGAATTTTGTTTGATAATGTTGATAAAACCCTTTAGGATTTTCTTTAGCTTCTCCTGCTATTCTAACTTCGTATTTTCTTTTCGACTCTCTAACTATCTTTTTAACTTCCCTGTTTAACTATATATTGCTGCCTCACATGCTCTTCACCTCTTTTTAGTTTCCTGTATATTCCTCTTTTAATACCTATAAGATTCTTTATTCTATTGTTCATCCATTTAGGGTCATTTTTTCTTGATCTGCAATGTTTCATGGGAATATAGTCTCTCTGACTATTCTTAAGAGTCATGACAAAATTGTTATATTCCTCATCCAAATTTATATTAACTGACGGACTGCTGTTCTTTCCTGTGAGAGAATTTAATGTATTGATCTTATCTTGTGATAATCCTTGGCATGTGGTACCCAAATTTCGGGGTAATCCGCTACCTGCGACCTGACCTGCTGGATTAACTACCCACATCTGTACCCCAAAATCCCTTCCCATACCTCATTAGATAATTTAGTTTTTTAAGCCCTCAAAATCTCCTGCTCTAAAGTTTGGAACAATATTCTTATTTTCCTTTATAGTTTCTTTGAAAATTATGTTAAATCTAATGGAATCATGGTCACTGTTGCCCAATTTTTCACCAACTTCTAAATTTGTAACCATATTCTCTCTATTACTAAGAACTAAATCTAGTGTATTCACCCCCCGTGTTGCTTCAAGTACATGCTGAGAAAGGAAATTGTCTTCTACTACTTCCAAAAACCCTTTAGAGCTACTATCACCTGTTATGGTTTCCCCGTTAATATGTCTAAAATTAAAATCGCCTACAATGCAAACTCTATTTGACCTGGTCACTTTAGAAATTTCATCATATATAACTTGCGACTCTATATTGTCTAGATCAATATATGGTGTATATATATATATATATATATATATATATATATATATATATATATATATATATATATATATATATATATATATATATACAGTATATATATATACTATATATATATATATATATATATATATATATATATATATATATATATATATATATATATATATATATATATATATATATATATATATATATATATATATATATATATATATATATATATATATATATATATATATATATATATATATATATATATATATATATATATATATATATATATATAATACATACAGTATATATATATATATATATATATATATATATATATATATATATATATATATATATATATATATATATATATATATATATATATATATATATATATATATATATATATATATATATATATATATATATATATCTATCTATCTATATATATATATATATATATATATATATATATATATATCTATCTATCTATATATATATATATATATATATATATATATATATATATATATATATATATATATATATATATATATATATATATATATATATATATATATATATATATATATATATATATACCGTATATTTCGGTGTATAAGTTGGCCTACAGATAAGTCGACCCAAAAATAAGAGTAATTGTTTATGATTTTTGCTAATATCTGAGGTATAGGTCGACCTCTAAAATACGATTTATTTGATGAACTTTTTGCATCAGATGATGATGATTGTAGCAATTTTGAAGGTTTTTAAATGAATAAAACATATTGCATACTTTTTATTGTAATTTATTTTAGTGAGAAATAAAGATCTGATGTTATACTAGATGTTGTTATTTAACATTTCTGTGGTAAAAAAGGGTTGGTATGAACGCACTTATACCGTAAATTTTCTTTCGTCAGCGATCAGCTGATCGGAAATTTTACAAATGGCTGCATGATGTTTACATTGTTATGGTCTTTTTCCTTTGATTAATAGCATTTTGTGGAATTTTAAGGTAATGGTAGCTCTATTACATTATTAGTGTCGAATCAGAATGTGAATTGATTAAAATACAAGTATTTACATTAGTAGCTACATGTATTTACATCGATAGTTACCGCACCGAGGCTGTCGTCGGTATTAGCCTAAGGTTAGGCCTGATTTCCTGCACCAATATGTCACAAGATTTCAAGGTTTGCTTTTTGTGATTGTTATATGTCGATCCTCAATTTTGGGCTGATTTTTGGGGGCTAAAACATCGACTTATACACCGAAATATACAGTACATATATATATATATATATATATATATATATATATATATATATATATATAATATATATATATATATATATATATATATATATATATATATATAGTGATCTTTCGCTGTATCGCGTTTATTGGCGCTTTTTTTTTTTTTTTTTTTAAATATTAAAATCTTATAAAAATGAAAATTTTCAGTATTCATTTTTTATTGAAAAAAAAAAAATTTCATTATCTAACTGATAAAAAAAAATTATTTCCCACCCTACGAATGATAAAACAGTAAAAAATAGTAAAAAACATAAATTTAGACATACAGTATAACTCACAGTATTGCATCATGTGAAATAGTGTCCAATAGCGTACAATGTATTGGGGTCGCAGCTACGTGAGCTAGCATATATATTTATATTTCCAGTAGTTTCATGATTTTATTGATAAAGAAACGCATTTCTTAGCCTAAGAATAATAAAATATTAAAAAACATAAATACTAACAGTATTGCACCATGTAAAATACGAAACCGGTATCAGCGTTTCGGAAAACGAAAAGGTCGAACCTACGTAAGATAGTACATGTTGAAATTTTCATTATTTTATTAATAAAACCAGTATTTCCTAGCATAAGAGTAATAAAACAGTAAAAATTAGTAAAAAACATATATTTAGATATATAACTCACAGTATTAAATAGTAAAAAACATAAATTTAGATATAACTCACAGTATTGCATCATGTGAAATAGTGTCCGATAGCGTACAATGTATTGGGGTCACACCTGCGTGAGCTAGCATATATATTAAAATTTCCAGTAGTTTCATGGTTTCATTGATAAAAAAAACGTATTTCTTAGCCTAAGAATAATAAAACTGTAAAAAATAGTAAAAAACATATATGCTAACAGTATTGCAACATGTAAAATACGATACCGCTATCAGCGTTTCGGACATAGGCTTGCACCATCTTCCATTGTCTTGCCTCACTCGTTCAGTCTAACTCACGTGTGCGCCGTTCACGTTGTGCTTATTAATACGTTTTGCTTGTGATTTTTTTACTTGCATATTTTAATCTTTGCAATGCCTTCCAAGCATCCTTCATCTTGTAAGGCTTCTTGTAGTGAGCCTAAGCGGCAAAGGAAAATGTTAACCATAACAGATAAGGTGAAACTCTTAGATATGTTGAAAGAAGGATAAAGGTTTACGGATGTCAGCCACTATTTTGGCCTCAATGAATAACAGCCGTAAAGCTGTTATTGGCTGCGGAATAATTTCCTCTAGCGTCTACAAACTCATTACCACCTCATTCACGGTAAGTTTACCTATCACGTACATATAAATATATGTTGCATGCTGTTATAAAGTAAAGGGTGGTTTTTTTAACAATGCAGGGAGGGTTTATGCAGTAAACGTAAAAATATTTGTAAAATACCTATTTGCATGAGTATGTCATATAAATTTACGCTTGCGTGCTGTTATTTATGAAGTAAAGGGTAGTTTGTTAATAGTACAGGGAGAGTTTATACAGTTTATATGGTGTAAATGTAAAAATAAATTAAAATATCTATGTACATATAGGCTGATCCTACTGCGATTTTCCTGTCTCGCAATGGGTCCCAGAACCGAACCTTCGCGATAATTGAAGGAACACTGTATATATATATATATATATATATATATATTATATATATATATATATATATATATATATATATATAATATATATATATATATATATATATATATATATATATATATATATATATATATATATATACATACAGTGATCCCCCGCTGTATCGTGTTTCTTGGTTCGCGTTTTCACTTTTTTTTTTTTTTTTTTTTTTTTTGGCAAATTATTATAAAATACCTATGTACATGAGTATGTCATGTAATTACCACTTCATTCACCGTAATTTTATCTATCATTTTCATAGAAATTTACGTTGCATGCTGTTATTTATGAAGTAAAGGGTGGTTTGTTAACAGTACAGGGAGGGTTTATACAGTGTAAACGTAAAAATAAATTTAAATATCTATGTACATATAGGCTGATCCTACTTCGCGGTTTTCCTGTCTCGCGCCGGGTCCCAGAACCGAACTACTGCGATAATGGGGGGATCACTATATATATATATATATATATATATATATATATATATATATATATATATATATATATATATATATATATATATATATATATACAGTGTTGCCTCACTCATCGCGGTAGTTCGGTTCCGGACCCGGCGCGAACCAGGAAATCCGCGGAGTAGGATCAGCCTATATGTACATAGATATTTTAATGTATTTTTACATTTACACTGTATAAATCCTCCCTGTACTGTTAAAAAAACACCCTTTACATTATAAATGACAGCAAGCAACGTAATTTTTTTATGAAAGTGATAGGAAAACTTACCATGAATGAGGTGATGATGACTTGACATACATAGGTTCCATATTTTACAATAATTTTTACGTTTACGTAAAATAGCGGCCAACATCCACAAACTTTTTTCCTTCTTTCAACATATCTAAGAGTTTCACTTTATCTACGATGGTTAACATTTTCCTTTGCTGCTTAGGCTCACTACAAGAAGCCTTAGAAGATGAAGGATGCTTGGGAGGCATTGCAAATGTTAAAATATGCGAGTAAAAAAATCACAAGCGAAACATATTAATAATATGCACAACATGAATGGCGCACACGAGTGAGGCGAGACAATGGAAGATGGTGGAAGCCTTTGTCCGAAACACTGATAGCGGTATCGTATTTTACATGTTGCAATACTGTTAGTATTTATGTTTTTTACTATTTTTTACTGTTATATTATTCTTAGGCTAAGATATACGTTTTTTTTTATCAATAAAATCATGAAACTACTGGAAATATAAATATATATGCTAGCTCATGTAGCTTCGACCCCAATACATTGTAAGCTATCGAACACAAGCAAAACGTGAGTTAGACTGAACGAGTCTTTGTCCAAAACGCTGATAGCGGTATCGTATTTTACATGTTGCAGTGCTGTTAGTATTTATGTTTTTTACTATTTTTTACTGTTTTATTATTCTTTGGCTAATAAATGTTTTTTTTTATCAATAAAATCATGAAACTACTGGAAATATAAATATATATGCTAGCTCACATAGCTGCGACCCCAATACATTGTATGCTATGATATACGTACGTATATCATTCAGTTATTAGTACAATGTATATTAATTTAAAATTCATCTGCTTATTTGATGATTGTACAAAATCTATTGTATTTATTCACTGGAATTTGGACCAAATATTCCTTTTGTCAAGATTATGCAGTGTTACCCCGGTTATTCGCGTTTCTTGGTTCGCGTTCTCACTCTGTCGCGGTTTTTTTTTTGGATAAATTATTATTTTATTTTATGGGTATATGCAAAAATATTAAAATATGGAAAAAAAAATTTTCAGTATTTTCATTTTTTTATTGAAGTGTAAATTTACGTTGCTTGCTGTTATTTATAATGTAAAGGGTGTTTTTTTAGCAGTGCAGGGAGGGTTTATACAGTACGTAAACGAAAAAATAATTGTAAATGAGTCTGTATGTCACGTCATCAGCACCTCATTCACCGTAATTTTATCTATCACTTTCATAAAAATTTACGTTGCTTGCTGTTATTTATAATGTAAAGGGTGTTTTTTTAACAGGTCAGGGAGGGTTTATACAGTATGTAAACGAAAAAATAATTGTAAATGAGTATGTATGTCACGTCATCATCACCTCATTCACCGTAATTTTATCTATCAGTTTCATAAAAATTTACGTTGCTTGCTGTTATTTATAATGTAAAGGGTGTTTTTTTAACAGTGCAGGGAGGGTTTATACAGTACGTAAGCGAAAAAATACTTGTAAATGAGTATGTATGTCACGTCATCATCATCACATTCATGGTAAGTTTTCCTATCACTTTCATAAAAATTTATGTTGCTTGCTATTATTTATAATGTAAAGGGTGTTCTTTTAACAGTGCAGGGAAGGTTTATGCAGTATGTAAACGAAAAAATAATTGTAAATGAGTATTTATGTCACGTCATCATCACCTCATTCATCGTAATTTTATCTATCACTTTCATAAAAATTTACGTTGCTTGCTGTTATTTATAATGTAAAGGGTGTTTTTTTAACAGTGCAGGGAGGGTTTATACAGTACGTAAGCGAAAAAATACTTGTAAATGAGTATGTATGTCACGTCATCATCACATTCACGGTAAGTTTTGCTATCACTTTCATAAAAATTTACGCTGCTTGCTGTTATCTATAATGTTAAAGGTGTTTTTTTAACAGTGCAGGGAGGGTTTATACAGTACGTAAACGAAAAAATAATTGTAAATGAGTATGTATGTCACGTCATCATCACATTCACGGTAAGTTTTCCTATCACTTTCATATAAATATACGCTTGCATGCTGTTATCTGTGAAGTAAAGGGTGGTATGTTAACAGTACGGGGACAGTTTATACAGTGTAAATGTAAAAATATATTAAAATATCTATGTACATATAGGCTGATCCTACTTCGCGGATTTCCTGGTTTGTGCCGGGTCCCGGAACTGGACTACCACGATAAGTGAGCCAACACTGTACTGTACTTTTCAAAAGAGGTCGTCAATAAACATATCTATCTATCTATCTACATTTATGTTTTTTACTATTTTTTACTGTTTTATTATTTGTAGGCTGGGAAATAATTTTTTTTTATCAATTAGATAATGAAATTTTTTTTTCTATAAAAAAATGAAAATGCAGAGAATTTTTGTTTTTAATATTTTAATATTTTTGCATATACCCATGAAATAAACTAATAATTTAACCAAAAAAATAACACATTAGAGTGAGAAAGCGAACCAAGAAACGCGAATAACTGGGGTAACACTATATATATATATATATATATATATATATATATATATATATATATATATATATATATATATATATATATATATATATATATATATGAAGCAAAAAAAGGCCCATGAATAAAATACAAAAAGAAGCGAAGATGTACTATATATTGCGACTGGACTCCAGTCGTAATATATAGTACATCGCTTCTTTTTGTGTTTTATTCATGGGCCTTTTTTTGCTACATATTGTGCTGTGATATAACAGTTTATTTTGCATATATATATATATATATATATATATATATATATATATATATATATATATATATATATATATATATATATATATATATATATATATATATATATATATATATATATATATATATATACACAGTGATCCCCCGCTGGATCTCGTTTCTTGGTTTGTGTTTTCACTGTACCATGGCTTTTAATTTGGCAAATTATTATTTTATTTTTTGGGTATATGCAAAAATATTAAAATATTAAAAAAATACAAATTCTCAGTATTTAAATTTTTTTATTGAAAAAAACATATTTCATTATCTAATTGATAAAAAAAAAATTTATTTCCCAGCCTACGAATAATAAAACAGTAAAAAATAGTAAAAAACATAAATTTAGATATACGTACGTACAGTATAACTCACAGTATTGCATTATGCGAAATAGTGTCCGATAGCATACAATGTATTGTGGTCACAGCTACGTGAGCTAGCATATATATTTATATTTCCACTAGTTTCATGATTTTATTGATAAAAAAACTTATTTCTTAACCTAAGAATAATAAAACAATAAAAAATAGTATAAAACATAAATACTAACAGTATCGCAACATGTAAAATACGATACCGCTATCAGCGTTTCGGACAAAGGCTTCCACCATCTTCCATTGTCTCGCCTCATTCGTGTGCGCCGTTCACGTTGTGCTTATCATTATTAATACGTTTTGCTAGTGATATTTTATATCACATATTTTAACCTCTGCAATGCCTCCCAAGCATCCTTCATCTTCTAAGGCTTCTTGTAGTGAGCCTAAGCAGCAAAGGAAAATGTTAACCATAACAGATAAGGTAAGTTTACCTATTACGTACATATAAATTTACGTTGCATGCTGTTATTTATAAAGTAAAGGGTGGTTTTTAAACAGTGCAGTTAGGGTTTATACAGTAAACGTAAAAATAATTGTTAAATACCTATGTACATGAGTATGTCATATAAATTTACGCTTGCATGCTGTTATTTATGAAGTAAAGGGTGGTTTGTTAACAGTACAGGGAGGGTTTATACAGTTTATACGGTGTAAACGTAAAAATAAATAAAAATATCTTTGTACATATAGGCTGATCCTACTCCACGATTTTCCTGTTTCTTGCCGGGTCCCGGAACCGAACCCCCGCAATAATGGGTGGACCACTGTATATATATATATATATATATATATATATATATATATATATATATATATATATATATATATATATATATATATATATATATATACAACTAGTTCTCAGAATAACGCCTACATGGGTTCTCAGAAGGGTCGGGTAAATGGAAAATTGCGTGAAAAAACGAGTTATTTTCCATAGGAAATAATGATAAAGGGCATAGATACATTCCAAACCTTACATAGACACACCATGCCAAAGATATAAGATAAGTAAAAAACATTATATTACTACATAGCAAAGCAGAAAGCCCTGTATCCATTTTTAAGAGTTTACAAAAGACATTCATATTCACTTTACCGCTAGAAATTAACATATATTACTATACTTTGCTCTATTATGTAGTGGGCAACAGTTAAACAGTACACTGGGACATGCATGGTGGCAGTGAGCAAGTAATTTATGTGGTAGAAGAGGAGGAGGATGCAGGAGAACGAACCTCTATCTGCATATGTATACAAAGATAAAATAAGAATTATAAATAACCAAAGCAAGACTAAAAAACGAAAAAAAAAATAATTTTGCAATGCCTAAATCTAGCATATGACAGATTAAAAAAAGTTAATCTACATTCTCTAGAGAGGCACAGAGTTAGGGGGGATATGATTGAGGTGTATAAATGATTTAAAGGGATTAACAAGGGTGATATTAATAAAGTTTTAAAAATTCATGATCAAACCAGAACTCGTAATGGGTAATGGACTTAATCTTGATAAACTTAGATTCAGAAGGGAAATTGGTGAAAATTGGCTTGGTAATACCGTAGAGTATTCCTAGTAGGATAATAACTGCCAATACCTTTTTTTTTTTTTTTTTTTTTTTTAGGATGGGATGGGATAGGAGGGGAAAAAAGGGGAGGGGATTAAGGATATAAGGGAATTGGAGGGAAAAGCACGAAAATTAAATAAAATAAGAGAGAAAAAAGAGAGGGGCAGACCCTCGTGCAAAGTTTTGATCCGGAATTCAGATTCTGAATTGTATTACTTAGACACCTTCAAATGTAGATTAGATAGACATATGACAGAGGTAGGGTGGGTGTATATATAATTATAATGATGATGATCTTTTCTTATCGTAATACAAAGAGGATTACGATAAGAAAAGATCATCATCATTATGCATTATATATACACTCACCCCATTGGGTAGAATAGAATGTTAGAGAGAGTGAGAGAGAGATCTTTAATTAACTCTTGTTCATTCAACCAAAACTACATTATTGACTGTAAAAATAATGGTTTAATTACAAATTCGTAATAATAATGATATTAATAATAATAATAATAATCTCCACAATCATCATCAAAGGAAAATTATTGTTAAAAATAATAATAATAATAGTAATAATAATAATAAGATATAAGGAGAATTTTTGGAATAGATATCATGAGAGTAATGCAGAGGTATATTAAAACCCAGCAGAGAGCTGGATATTCATTTCACATCTTTTATAATCCCTTCACATCTGACAGGTCATTACACTCTCCATCTGTTTCTCTTTACAGCCTGATAAAGACTGTTTTATTTTATAATTTTTTGGTCCATCCTGGTGTCACAATAATCTATATAATTTTTTTATTTTTTTTTGGGGGGGGGGGCGTTATTCGAGAATTCCGAGCTTTTAACTATTATTTTTGGGGGGCGTTATTGCAATTTCGCATATAAAAAAATCGCGTATAAAAGGAACAAGGTGTATTATATATATATATATATATATATATATATATATATATATATATATATATATATATATATATATATATATATATATATATTATATATATATATATATTATATGTATATACATATATAATATATATAATATATATATATATACAGTGCTCCTTCAATTATCGCGATGGTTCGGTTCCAGGACCCGGCGCAGACAGGAAAATCGTAAAGTAGAATCAGCCTTTATGTACATAGATATTGTAATTTATTTTTACGTATACGCTGTATAAACCCTCCCTGTACCGTTAACAAACCACCCTTTACTTCATAAATAACACCATGCAATGTAAATTTATGTGGAAGTGATAGATAAACTTACGGTGAATGAGGTGGTAATGACATGACATACTCATGTACATAGGTATTTTGCAATTATTTTTGCGTTTACGTACTGTATAAACCCTCCCTGCACTGTTAAAAAAACACCCTTTACTTTATAAATAACAGCATGCAACGTAAATTTATATGAAAGTGATAGATAAAATTACGGTGAATGAGGTGGTAGTGACATGACATACTCATGTACATAGGTATTTTACAATTATTTTTACATTTACGTGCTGTATAAACCCTCCCTGCACTGTTAAAAAAACACCCTTTTCTTTATAAATAACAGCATGCAATGTAAATTTATATGAAAGTGATAGATAAAATTATGGTGAATGAAGTGGTAATTACATGACATACTCATGTACATAGGTATTTTACAATTATTTTTACGTTTACGTATTGTATAAACCCTCCCTGCACTGTTAAAAAAAACACCCTTTACTTTATAAATAACAGCATGCAATGTAAATTTATATGATAGTGATAGATAAAATTACGGTGAATGAGGTGGTAATGACATGACATACTCATGTACATAGGTATTTTACATTTATTTTTACATTTACCTACTGTATAAACCCTCCCTGCACTGTTAAAAAACACCCTTTGCATTATAAATAACAGCATGCAACGTAAATTTATATTTACGTGATAGGTAAACTTACCGTGAATGATGTGGTAATGACGTTTCTTGACCCAGGAGGAAATTATTTCGCAACCAAGAAAAGCTTTACGGCTGCTTTTTGGGGGAGAAGAACATGGTAATGGGGAGTTGCTGTCGCTGTTTCTTCTTTTGTTGGAAGATGGTATGGTAAGGAATCATGGCATCATCGAGAAAATTACAGGTCACCGAACAAACCATATTATCGTCATATTCCTGCGAGAGTTGTTGGGTTGCTTTCACATGTTGATATATGGCTGCCAGACGTTCGAGTGTAAGGTCAGGTTCTTCAATTTCTTTGTGCGTTTCCTGAAGTTCTTCCTCTTCTTCGCTCACTGATTTCGTCATTTCTTCCAAGTCTTCATCACTCAAAGGCTGCGAGTGGCAATCAATCATTTCATTCACATCTTCGTGAGTCATATCTTTAAAGCCTTCTCCTCCTAGCAATGCAGCCAACTTCACAGCTTTCGCAACTGCCGAGTTATGGACTTCGTCAGGAGCAAATCCCTTGTAGTCGTTGTTGACTTCATGCCACAATTTCTTCCAGCTGGCATTGATTGTGGCCGACTTCATCTCTTTGGTTACATTCTGAATATTTTGAAGGCATGTGGCAATCGTGTAATTACGCCAGTACGTCTTTATTGAGAAGTCTTTGTCCGAATCTATGGATTCAATCAGGTTTGCCAGGGTATTTCATGTGTAGAGGGCCTTGAACGCACGAATAACGCCTTGATCAATAGGCTGAATCCCTGACTTCGTATTCGGTGGCAGGAACTCGACTTGAACACCGTTATATTCGAGATAAGTTGCGTGGCCACCAGCATTATCCATCAAAAGAAGGACTTTAGATTCAAGGCCTTTTTCCACAAGATAAAGTTTAACCTGAGGGATAAAGCATTGGTGAAACCAGTCCGATGTGAGGCTTTTCTTGATCCAGGCCCTAGGTTATGCATCCAGTACACTGGCAGCAGATTCTTATTCTTGTTCTTCAAAGCCCTAGGGTTCTTTGACTTGTAGATAAGCCCGGGCTTTAACATGAAGCCCGCAGCATTCCCGTACATGATGAGGGTAATGCGATCTTTGTGCGTTTTAAATCCCAGGGCTTTAGCTTATTCCTTGAAGAGAAAAGTGCGAGATGGCATTCTCTTCCAAAATAAGCCAGTCTCATCCATGTTGAAGACTTGCTCAGGAACATATTCCCTTTTGGCGATAATTTTCTTGAAGTCATTCTTCACGTAATTTTCTGCGGCCGCTGTATCTGCAGAGGCAGCTTCGCCATGCACTGAAATGCTTTTTAGGCCATAGCGTTTATGAAATTTGAAGAACCATCCCTTGCTAGCAACGAACGGTTGTATCCTCGGTGGAGAATCATTTGAGGGTCCTGGTTGTGGGTCGTCGATATCTTCTTCTCTCCCCTCCTCCTCTGCACGGTCGCCGCTGTCGTCGACGGGTTCTTTTGTAGCGAATGTATCGTACAGCTTCTTCGCCTTTGTTTGTATGATATTGGTGTCTAAGCTGATGTTTTTCTTTCTGCAATCAGCGGTCCACAGGGCCAATGCAGCTTCCATCCGCACTACTGCCTTATTGCGGGATATTACGAACCTCTTCGCTGATTTATCAAAAGAAATACTCGCTGTTTTCCTGATCTTTGCCTCGTCTTTTTTGATGTAGCGAACAGTAGATTCATTGAGGCCAAAATAGCGGCCGACATCCATAAACCATTTTCCTTCTTTCAACATATCTAAGAATTTCACCTTATCTACTATGGTTAACATCCTCCTTTGCTGCTTAGGCTGACTACCAGAAGCCTTAGAAGATGAAGGACGTTTGGGAGGCATTGCAAAGGTTAAATTACGCGTGAAAATACAATCACAGGCAAAACGTATTAATAAGCACAACGTGAACGGCGCACACGTGAGTTAGACTGAACGAGTGAGGCGAGACAATGGAAGATGGTGGAAAAAGCAAACTGTAATGAAAAAGCCAATCAGACCCCATGATACAGAACATATAGAAAAACAATTCTGTGATTCGTCGTCTCCCGACCTTTCAGCCAATAGCATTCCATGAACTATCTCACGTAGGTGAGAGCCTCTTCGTTTTCCGAAACGCTGATAGCGGTATCGTATTTTACATGGTGCAATACTGTTAGTATTTATGTTTTTTACTATTTTTTACTGTTTTATTATTCTTAGGATAGGAAATACTTGTTTTATCAATAAAATAATGAAAATTTTAATATTCACTAGGTCACGTAGGTGAGAGCCTTTGCGTTTTCCGAAACGCTGATACCGGTATCGTACTTTACGTGGTGCAATACTGTTAGTATTTATGTTTTTTACTATTTTTTACTGTTTTATTATTCTTAGGTTAAGAAATACGTTTTTTTTTATCAATAAAATCATGAAACTACTGGAAATTTTAATATATATCCTAGCTCACTTAGGTGCGACCCCAATACATTGTACGCTATCGGACACTATTTCACATGATGCAATACCGTGAGTTATATATCTAAATTTATGTTTTTTACTGTTTTATTATTCGTAGGCTGAGAAATAAATATTTTTTTATCAAGTAAATAATGAAATTTGTTTTTTTTTTTTTCAATAAAAAAAATGAAAATACTGAAAATTTTTATTTTTTTATTATTTTAATATATTTGCATATACTCCCCCCAAAAAATAATAATAATTTGCCGAAAAGAAATGCGGTACAGTGAAATCGCGAGCCATGAAACGCGATACAGCGAAGGATATATATATATATATATATATATATATATATATATATATATATATATATATATATATATATATATATATATATATATATATATATATATATATATATATATATATATATATATATATATATTCTATCTATCTGCCTTGGCTGTTTCCCTCTTTAATTGGGGGGTAGCCGACATCAAGAAAAGAAAACAATAAGGGGATTACTTTGCTCTATGGGCAATGACGAGGGAGCTAGCGATCGTTCAGATGGCACTGCTGGAGTGCCACAGCCCATCCTCCCGGCTCTTCCACAACCTGTGTCGCTTCACAACTGCCAACTCCTCCTACTGCCCCTACCACAGGGCTACCTCTGTAACATGCAGCCCCGTGGTAACAGCAGATGCCCATCAGAGCTGCGTCACAATCGCTCGCCACTCATTCCTATTCCTAGCACGCTCGCTTGCTTCCCTCACATCCATCCTCCTATCATTCAGGGCTGTCCTTACTCCATCCATCCATCCAAACCTAGGCCTCCCTCTAGCATTTTTCCCATCAACTCTCGCATTCATCACCTTTTTCAGCAGTCTTTCATCATCCATCCTTTCCACATGGCCAAGCCATCTCAGAACATTCATATCTGCTCTGGCTGCAATTTCTCTCCTCACGCCCGTTCTTGCTCTCACCACGTCATTCCTAACCCTATCCAATCGAGAGACACCAATCATACTCCTCAGGCATTTCATCTCAAACACATTTAGTTTCCGTCTCTCACTTACTTTACTACCACATAACTCTGATCCATACATCACAGTTGGCACAAACACTTTCTCATACAAAGCTTTCTTAACATTCATTTCCAACCCTCTATTCTTCATCACTCCTTTCAATGCACCCAACACTTTACATCCTTCATTCACTCTGTGACACACATCTGCTTCCACTCCACCATTTGCAGCTATAACTGAGCCTAAATACTTAAACTGATTAACTTCCTCAAGTGTCTCTCCATTCAACATAACATTCACTCCAGCACCATCCTCATTTCTTGTACACCTCATAACCTTACTCTTTCCCACATTCACTCGCAACTTCCTTCTCTCACACACCATTCCAAATTCTGACACTAATTGACACAGCTTTTCCTCTGAATCTGCCACCACCACAGTATCATCTGCAAACAGCAACTGATTCAGCTCCCACTCGTTATCATCCCCATCTACCATTCTCAAACCTCGACCACGCACTCGCTCATTCAGCTCTCTTACAACTCCATCAATATACAAATTGAAGAGCCATGGTGACATCACACATCCCTGTCTCAGTCCCACACTCACTGGAAACCACTCACTCACTTCTTTCCCTACCCTAACACAAGCTCTACTGCCCTCATACAAACTCTTCACTGCCTGCAACAATTTACCATTAATTCCATGTAATCTCAAAACATTCCACATAGCCTCTCTGTCAACTCTATCATACGCTTTCTCAAGATCCAAAAATACAAAATACACATCTTTACCCTTTGCTAAATATTTCTCACATAACTGCCTAACTATAAAAATCTGATCTATGCAACCTCTACATCTCCTAAAACCACTCTGCACTTCCGCGATCACATATTCTGTCTTATCCCTAATCCCATTAACCAGTATCCTACCATACACTTTTCCTATCACACTCAACAAACATATACCCCTAAAATTACTGCATTCATACACATCTCCCTTACCTTTGTATAGGGGCACTATACAGGCAATCACCCATTCCACTGGCACCATTGACAACATAAAGCATATATTAAACCCTCTCACTAACCATTCCAATGCAGTCACACCCCCTTCTTTCAACATCTTCGCTCTCACACCATCCATTCCTGGTTCTTAACCTGCTTTCGCTTCATACAATGCCCTTTTCACCTCCTCTCTTGTAATCTCTCTCTCATTTTCATCTCCCATTACTGGCCCTTGAACACCCCCTACTGCCACTATGGCTGCCTCTCTATCTTCCTCAACATTCAGCAAACACTCAAAATATTCTGCCCATCTTTTCCTAGCATCTTTCCCTCTTAACATCTGTCCATTCACATCTTTCACTGTCTCTTCCATCCTCGATCCACCCTTCCTTACTCTCTTCACTTCTTTCCAAAACTTCTTTTTATTCTCCTCATATGACCTACTAAAATCCTGTCCCCACCTAACATTTGCCAACCTCTTCTCTTCCTCTACCTTCTGCTTGGTTTCCACATTTTTCTCCCTATATCCTTCTTACTTCTCCCTACTGTTACACTGCAGCCATTCCTCAAAAGCCCTCTATATATATATATATATATA
>JAXCGZ010000639.1:25000-27500 GCA_037179515.1 Halocaridina rubra
TATATATATATATATATATATATATATATATATATATATATATATATATATATATATATATATATATATATATATATATATATATATATAGATTATATATATATATATATATATATATATATATATATATATATATATATATATATATATATATATATATATATATATATATATATATATATGACGTAAGGATTTACTTACTACGTATATAATTATAATTATGGTAGCGTGGTTGGTGAAAAACATCTTCTTTATATTCCTTTATTCTTATTTTAACATCTATGTACTCAGAGCTCCTATTACTACAGTTCCTGTCACGACTAATTCCTGAGTCCCACCTCAAAAAGGGGGAGGCTAACTCAGCTGTACTGTGTTAACTCTGCTGCTGGCAAGGCCCGGTCTCTAACTCAACTCACTGTGCCTGCCCTGGGTGGTTCTTGAAATACCCCAAGGGCAGGGCGTGGCTTGACATCCAGTCCTGCAAATCAACTCCAGGTTCGAAGTGGATTCCCGCCTATTTTGTGGAGGGGCTACTCCAATGAGCCTATTGCAAAGGAGTGGGTGGTAATTGCCTATTGCCATTGGGTATCTCCCCCGGGCATGTACTTCACATTTAGGACAAGTGTTCCTGTGTGGTATGGGGAATAAAGGACTTGTTTATATCTCACACCCTCTTGAGATATTTGAACGCCAGATGCCGAGTCCCATGGGACCAGCTATATATCTTCGTGACCCTTTTAAACATAGGCCTCATCCTAGTACACACTGGAGAGAGTGTTCAATGTTTCCTTTGACACCTAGCCAAAAGTCCTACGACATCCCTCCCCACTACACTGAAATATCTCTTATTTCAGTTTCATCATCCTAAACTAACATTTGTTTACAATAAAAACGGGGCCGAATTATTTAAGCTATTATCGAAGAAATCCTATTTCTATGAACTCTAAACAAATTACACAAACATAACATATATATAGTACTTCTACAGACAACTAGAGCATGCAGAGTCTATTTCCTTGTGGGAAATCTTTAACACAAACATATTCTTATATTTAACAAAAGTAACCTTAATCACTATGATTTCAGTGTGTAGCTAATAACAAACATAAATTAAGATCAAAAGTCAGTTTAGATCATAACATTACTTTATCTACTTCTCTTTTTTCTTCAAAAGACAAAATTTGGTTAGTTACAGTAAAAATATAAATCATGTAAAACATTAGCAAACAAATTAAGTAGAGTATTAGCATGTATAAACATGTAAAATGCAATAGACCATAACATCAATAGTAATTTCTATAAGAAACCTTATCTTAATAATTTCTACTCCTATCATTATTAGGGGCATTAATTTATTTTAAAATTTGGCCTTAAAAACTACTCCTGAAACAAAACATGTTTTACTGTGTGTAAAGTCAAAACATTTACTATTTCAATATGCAATTACTATTCAGAGACCAATTAATATAAAAACTTAATGAACATAAAGATTAAATCATAATTCAAACAAGAATAATACTAAAGCAAAACTGATAATATCTAAGCAAAACAGTGATATTATTCAAGCAGAAAAGTAACTTATTACTCTTAGTGCAAATCATACAATTTATCAATGGCACTTATTCAAAACTATATCTAAGGGAGACTCTGAGTTTTCCGCTTAAAATTATCTTAAAGCTAGTAAAACAAAAAAAATAAAAATAAAAAAAAATATTTTGTCTTTTAGCACAGTGGACAAAGACGGTGGGGACATTTTCTTTCCCATTTTTTCAGTTCTAATACGGGGGTAATTTTAATTAACTAATAAGGGATTTTTAAATACCCTTCTTTCTCTCTTCACTAAAGTTTGGACATGTATAGGGATTATTTTTCTTTCTGTTTGAATCCCATCAACGCGTTTACGTGGCTTCTAAAGGTATTATTAAAATATTTTAAAATATTTCTGTGTTTCTTTTCCTCTCTTTTCACTACAGTTATGACATGTATGGGGATTTCCTTGTTTCTGGGATTTCATCAATTCGTTTACATGGTTTTTTAAAGTAGTTTAAAACTTTTATTTCTTTCCTTCCCTTGCTCATGAATTCTTGCTAGGCGGGATTCCACGGTTTCTCTCTGGGTTTTGGCTAGGTGTCAAAGGGAACATTGAACACTCTCTCCAGTGTTTACTAGGATGAGGCCTATGGTTAAAAGGGTCACAAAAATATATGGCTGGTCCCATGGGACTCGGCATCTGGCGTTCAAATACCTCAAGAGGGTGTGAGATATGAACAAGTCCTTTATTCCCAATATCACACACGAACACTTGTTCTAAATGTGAAGTACATGCCCGGGGGAGATACCCAATGGCAATAGACAATTGCCACCCACTCCTTTGCAATAGGCTTGTTGAAATACCTCCTCCCCTTATAGGAGGGACTCCACTTCGAACCTGGAGTTGATTTGCAGGACTGGATGTCAAGCCACGCCCTGCCCTTGGGGTATTTCAAGAACCACCCAGGGC
>JAXCGZ010000639.1:30000-50488 GCA_037179515.1 Halocaridina rubra
ACAGAGGGAGTAAAAATAAAAAAGGACTCAGGGGACCTGAGATACTTAAAAAGTTAAGGATAGTAAGTCAGGTCTAATCCAAAAGAAATAATACCCTCAAAGAAAGAAAACCGACAAAATCATTAAACTTGTCATGAACAATAGAATATCTTAATTACGAATAGAGATCTGTAACTAGATAACCCTTTAATATAGAAATGCAAAGAACCATTGAGCTTAAAATTACACAAGCTAAACAGAAGAAATGACAAGGACAATGGAAAAAAATAATATAAATTTGTACATAAATATACATACATATACAAACACATGTACACACATGCCCATTTGCATGTACATACACAAACATTTACATACATAGTAAAAAATATAAATGCATGCACACATGCACTTACGTAAGGGTAGCCTTCAGGCACATGGACAAGGAAATGTTCAGAAATATTTATGTAACCTATGTGAGGCCAAAACTCGAATATGCAGCCCCCTTTTGGAATCCGCACTTGAAAAAGCACATAGCTAAGCTTGAAAAAGTTCAAAGACATGCCACGAAACTGGTGCCAGAAATACGCAATCTCAGTTATGATGAGAGGCTGAGGGAATTAGACTTACCATCACTCGAAACTAGAAGAGTGAGGGGGGAAATGGTGACATTCTTTAAATTCCTTCATGGTTATGATAGAGTGGATAGGGATCGATATTTTGATATGGCTGGCTCTAGAACTAGAGGTCATAGTTTGAAGCTTCGTAAGAAAACTTCTTTGCAGGATGTAAGGAAATACTTTTTCAGTGTAAGAGTAGTTGATAATTGGAATTCGCTAAGCGAGGAGGTAGTTAATGCTATCTCAATCCATAGTTTTAAGGACAGGTATGATAAGTATCACTAAGTCTAAAATGGAACCGATCAGGAGACGGGAAGATACGAGCTTTGGGCTCTTTCCCGTAAACACAATTAGGTAATCACAAACACATATATATAAACATATACATGCACACATTCACACACGCGAGTGCATGTAATGAACAAAAAGTGTGCAAGATAATGAACGAAAAGTGTGCAAGATAATGAACAAAATTGAAAAATAAAAATATTATGAGAAAGATGAGACTATTGCTAATGATAATACAAATAACAATAGTAATAATCCTAAAAATAATAATACCTGTAATACCAGAAATGCTAACAATAGTAATAATAATAACAACCCAATACAAAAGTAATAATATAAATATTTAAAAAAAACAGCAACAATAATAATAAAAATAATAATGATAATAGTAAAGAAATACCACAAATAGAGAGAAAAAAGGAAGAAAAACAATGAAAATGGTTGGGGGTTTATCTTACGGGATGACTTCGTTGAGGCTGTGCTTCAGAAGAATTTTATCAACTATGTCGGGTACATTGACTCCTAGATAGATTGATATTGTCCTTCATTTCAATGAGGGAAGATTCCACAATTTTTCGTTTTAATTGACAAGTACTTTTGAATAACGCCTTCTGTCATTTTATTTTACACTCACTTTTGCTTGAGAAGGGGTCTAGTTAGGACCCGAAATATAGCGTTATTTTTCCTAGGTGTTATTTCACTACACGAAATTGGAATAACGCGCCTTGAAAATAATATGGTAAAAAAAAAATTAATTCTGCAAATAACGCACGCGAGAAAAAGTGAAAACAAAAATGGTTCAGTTTAGTAAATAAGCGACCGCCTCTGATTCAGTTTCCCCCATGCTGCCATGTGCTTATGTCTCTCTTCTCCCAGTATGAACCCAAACTACAAGTACAAACTGGGATTTTCACCCTTATTAGAGTGATTTTCCCCATAAGTCATTGTTGTACTAATAAAGCAGTAATATTCCCCCCCCCTCTCTCTCTCTCTCTCTCTCTCTCTCTCTCTCTCTCTCTCTCTCTCTCTCTCTCTCTCTCTCTCTCTCTCTCTCTCTCTCTCTCTTTCCCCTAGTTCTTAAAATAATGCGGAGATAGGTTCTCAAAAGTGATGGGTAAATGGAAAATCGCATGAAAAATGAGTCATTTTCCATAGGAAACAATGATAAAGGGCATAGCTCGTTCCACAACCGTCCATAGACACACTATGCCAAAGATATAAGATAAGTAAAACATATTTTGCAAGTGCATAACAAAGCAGAAAGACCTGTAGTTATTTATATTAACATGCAAATAGTGTACAGTATAAAATATATACAGATTTATTGAACAGTATACAAAGAAATGCACTCTATTATGCGGTTGGCAACAGGCTTACGCTGGGACGTGCGTGGTGGCCAGTGTTCCCAGAGAAAGTGGATGTTTTTATTTTCAAATTTATGGTACATTTTAAGATATATATTAATTACAAGATGGTAGTACTTTAATTTAAATAAAAATGTATATCATCTTTAAGATACTTGAAATAACTTACCAGCTTACATGTATATTTTTTATAGTTATCATTTCTCTCATTTATTCTGGCAACACTGATGGTGGCGATGAGGACGAGGATACAAATGTTTTGTCACACTTCTGTATCAGCTGATGCACCCTCGCACGCTATTTCCCTGATGATATTATATCGAAAGTATGTTTGCTGTTTGTTCTTAATGGTTTTTTTTCCATTATTTTCATAATATCCGATCGCATTAAGCAGTAGAAGAGGAGGAGGATGCGGGAGAACGAACCTATCGGCAAACGTTTTGTCACACTTCCGTATCAGCTGATGCACCTTCGCACGCTATTTCCCTGACGATATTATATCGAAAATTTGTTTGCTGTTTTTAATGCTTTTTTTTCAATTTTCTTCATAATATTCGATCGCATTAAGCGGTAGAAGAGGAGGAGGATGCGGGAGAATGAACCTCTATCGGCAAACGTTTTATTACTTCCGTATAAGCTGATGCACCTCGCACGCTATTTCCCTGACGATATTATATTGAAAATATGTTTGCTGTTTGTTCTTAATGCTTTTTTTAAATTGTTTTCATAATATTCGATCGCATTAAGCGGTAGAAGTGGAGGATGATGGGAGAAAAGTGCCTCTGAGGCAGTCGATTTTTTACTATTATTATTATTTTTTTTTTATTTTTTTTTTATTTTTTTTTTATTTTTTTTTTTTCCCCATGGGCGTTACAGTAATCACTCGCTATATCGCAGTTCACCTATCGCAGATTCATTGTATCGCGTGTTTTCTTAGCAAGTTTTTTTTTCTGGGTATATGCAATAATATTAAAATATTAAAAAAATCTAAATTTTCAGTATTTTCATTATTTTATTGAAAAAAAAATTTCACTATTTTATTGATAAAAAAAAATTTATTTCCCAGCCAAAGAATAATAAAAGTGTAAGAAATAGTAAAAAAACATAAATTTGAACATGTAACTTTACACCATAGAAAGTATGATACCGGTATCAGTGTTTCGGAAAACGCAAAGGGTCGCACTTACGTGAGCTAGCATATATTAAAATTTCCAGTAGTTTCATGATTTTATTGATAAAAAAAACGTATTTCTTAGCCTAAGACTAATAAAACAGTAAATAATAGTAAAAAACATTAATTGCACCATGTAAAATACGATACCGGTTTCAGCGTTTCGGAAAACGAAAAGGGTCGCACCTACGTGAGCTAGTACATATTGAAATTTTCATTATTTTATTGATAAAGCAAGTATTTCCTAGCCTAAGAATAAAAAGACAGTAAAAAAAGAGTAAAAAACATAAATTTAAACATATAACTCACAGTATTGCACCATGTGAAACACTGTCCGATAGCATACAATGTATTGGCGTCTTAGAAAACGCAAAGGCTCTCACCTACGTGAGATAATTCATGGAATGCTATTTGACGAAAGGGTGGGAGACGACGAATCACATAATTATCTTTCTGTTTGTTCTGTATCATGGGGTCTGATTGGCTTTTTGATTGAAGCTTGGTTCTCCCACCATCTTCCATTGTCTCACCTCACTCATTCAGTCTAACTCACATGTGCGCTGTTCGTGTTGTGCTTATTGATACGTTGTGCTTGTGATATTTTTTTACTCACGTATTTCAACCCTTGCAATGCCTCCCAAACGTCCTTCATCTTCTAATGCTTCTGGTAGTGAGCCTAAGCGGCAAAGAAGATGTTAACCATAACGGATAAGGTGAAACTGTTAAATATACTGAAAGAATGAAGAAGGTTTGCGGATGTCGGCCGCAGGGGAGGGTTTATACAGTAAACGTAAAAATAATTGTAAAATACCTATGTATATGGGTATGTCATGCCTTTACCACCTCATTCACAGTAAGGTTACCTATCACTTTCATATAAATTTACGCTTGCATGCTGTTATTTATAAAGTAAAGGGTGGTTTTTTAATAGTGTAGGGAGGGTTTATACAGTAAACGTAAAAATAATTGTAACATATCTATGTATATGAGTATATCATGTCATTACCACCTCATTCACAGTAAGTTTACCTATCACTTTCATAAAAATTTATGCTTACATGCTGTTATTTATGAAGTAAAAGGTGGTTTGTTAACAGTACAGGGAGGGTTTATACAGTAAACGTAAAAATAAATGTAAAATAGCTATGTACATATAGGGTGATCCTACTTCGTGGAAATTCACCTATCGCGGTCGGTCCCGGAACCTAACCCCTGCGATAAATGAGGGATCACTGTATTTGCAAATTTCATATATTTTTACCATTATATTTTTGGGGCATTACTGCAGTTTTGTGGTTTAAAAAATGCAGAAAAAAGAAACATGGTATATATATATATATATATATATATATATATATATATATATATATATATATATATATATATATATATATATATATATATATATATATACAGTGTTCCCCTCCTTATCGTGGTAGTTCGGTTCTGGTACCCGGTGCGAACCAGGAAAACCGCGGAGTAGGATCAGCCTATATGTACATAGATATTTTAATTTATTTTTACGTTTACACTGTATAAACCCTCCCTGTACTGTTAACATACTACCCTCTACTTCATAAATAATAGCATACAACGTAAATTTATATGAAAGTGATAGATAAAATTACGGTGAATGAAGTGCCAATTACATGACATACTCATGTACATAGGTATTTTACAATTATTTTTACGTTTACGTACTATATTAACCTTCCATGCACTGTTAAAAAAATACCCTTTATATTATAAATAACAGCATGCAACGTAAATTTACATGAAAGTGATAGATAAAATTTCGGTGAATGAAGTGGCAATTTTATGAAATACTCATGTACATAGGTATTTTACAATTATTTTTACGTTTACGTACTGTATAAACCCTCCCTGCACTGTATATATATATATATATAATATATATAATATATATATATATATATATATATAATATATAATATATATATATATAATATATATATATATTATATATATATATGTGATATAATATAATATATATATATATATCAACACTCTACGGTGTTTGATATCCACGTTTCACTATCTTGTCCAGAGAACCCATGCGCATTAACACTGAGAAATACTCCATGAAGATTGTTTAGTCTGTTCTAGCAAAGAGACATAGTCTTTCCACCTGTAACTAAAGTTTCTATGTATTCCATGAAGTTCGATCTCGCAATCTTACTCCTTATAAGATGACTAGCATTGAAAGACCTTGTACATTCAGATATTCACCAAAAATCCTAGCCCGGAAAGGTGCTTATCTCAAAATATCTCGGATAAATTACAAGGAAAACAATAAGGTAAAAATACCATAAGTAATCTTACAGCAGGTCATTAATTTTTACAATATCCATATAATTTACTAATATTTTGTACATTTAAGTCAAGATATAGAGACAAAGAAATAATTATTTTTACGTTTACGTACTGTATAAACCCTCCCTGCACTGATAAAAAAAACACCCTTTACATTATAAATAACAGCAAGCAATGTAAATTTACATGAAAGTGATAGATAAAATTACGGTGAATGAAGTGGTAATTACATGACATACTCATGTACATAGGTACTTTACAATTATTTTTACGTTTACGTACTGTATAAACCCTCCCTGCACTGCTAAAAAAACACCCTTTGCATTATAAATAACAGCAAGCAACGTAAATTTACATGAAAGTGGTAGATAAAATTACGATGAATGAAGTGGTAATTACATGACATACTCCTGTACATAGGTATTTTACAATTATTTTTTTGTTTACACTGTATAAACCCTCCCTGTACTGTTAACAAACCACCCTTTACTTCATAAATAACAGCATGCAACGTTAATTTATATGGAAGTGATAGATAAAATTACGGTGAATGAAGTGGTAATGACATGACATACTCATGTACATAGGTATTTTACAATTATTTTTGCATTTACGTACTGTATAAACTCTCCCTGCACTGTTAAAAAAACACCCTTTACATTATAAATAACAGCAAGTAACGTAAATTTACATTTTCAATAAAAAAATGAAAATAGTGAAAAATTTTATTTTTTCAATATTTTAATATTTTTGCGTATACCCATAAAATAAAATAATAATTTATAAAAAAAAAAAAACGCGATACAGTGAGAAAGCGAACCAAGAAACGCGATACATCAGGGGAACACTGTATATATATATATATATATATATATATATATATATATATATATATATATATATATATATATATATATATATATATATATATATATATATATATATATATATATATATATATATATATATATATTATATATATATATATATATATATATATATATATATATATATATATATATATATATATATATATATATATATATATATATATATATATATATATGCACTGTATGAAGTTAATGGTTTTAGTAATTTGTGTATGTACACCCAGTTCTTGGAATAACGCGAATATAGGTTCTCAGAAGTGACATGTAATGTAAAAATCACGTAATGTAACGAGTCATTTTCCATAAGAAACAATGATAATGGGCATAAATACGTATCACTTGAACGACTGAATCAGATGAGCTCACCACAACTCCTCGAACCACTTTCCAACACCTGCTTCCATCCCTAGTGACGAAGTTATCATACAAAAATGCTGATTATATAAGTCAAATTGATGTAAAATACAACACAACAAAAGGATATCAAAACATCGTCATTTAAGACATTATTTTACTATGAATACTTACAAAAAAGGGCAATTTTTTGCTGTTTATAGTTTAGATAAAGCCCTTTCCTTTTACATCTGGCACCAACACACATTAAAGTTGCCAGAAATTGTAACATCTCATACCACTCTTCCAACACTTGCTTCCATCCCTCAGTGACGAAGTTATCGTACAGAAACGCTTATTATCTAAATCAAAATGATGTAAAATGCAACACAACGAAAGGATATCAAAACATCGTCATTCATGACATTATTTTACTATGAATACTTACATAAAAGGGCAATTTTTGCTGTTTATAGTTTAGATAGAGACCTTTCCTTTTACACCTGGCACCAGCACATATTAAAGTTACCAGAAAATCGTCCTTTTCACTCCCTCCCCCTCTCAACCCAGGGTGTCCCCTTAATTCCATGTAAACATATGCACATGGCAGCATGGTGGGAAAGTGCCTCCGAGGCAGTTGCTTATTTGCTAAAATGAAATTTTCTTTTAGAATTTTATGCGCGAGCGTTATTTGTGTATTTCGAATTTTTTTACTATTATTTCTTTGGGGGCGTTATTTCAGTTTCGCATATTTTAATCACTTGTAAAAAGCGAGCTGAGTGTATTTTGTCAGTTGATAGAATTAGAAAATTTATGTACAAAATTTCCAAATGCATAGCCATAAATACGATCTTTATGCAAAAAAGTTTATTTGTGGCTGGCAGAAGAATAGTCACAAGGCATTATTGTACTGTATGCGAATATACTGTATCAAGTTAATGGTTTTGTTTATTTTTTTGGTAATTTGTAAGAATTAAAATTGATTTATTTGCAAAATTACCAAATACATAGCCATAAATACGATCTTTATGCAAAATGGTTTGTTGAGTTAGGCAGAAGAATAGGCACATGACATTTTTGTATATGTATATACTGTTTCAATTTAATAGTTTTGTTTATTTCTTTATTTATGTATATGGTTATTTGAAGGATATTGACTTAATTTATTCACAAAATTACCAAATACATAGCTATTAATGCTATCTTTATGTGAAAAAGTTTGTTGAGATTTGCAGAAGAATAGTTACACCAGATTGTTGTATGGCATACATATATGCTGTATCAAGTTAACAGTTTCAGTTACTTATTTGTTCATGTATTTGATTATTTAATGGAATTAGACTTAGTTTACTTACAAAATTACCATATACATAGCCGTAAATACGATCTTTCGGTTGGCAGAAGAATATTCACGCGGTATTGTTGTATACGTATATACTGTATCAAGTTAATAGTTTTACTTATTGATTTGTTTATGTATTTGTTATTTGAAGGACTTAGACTTAATTTATTCAAAATTTTTCCAAATACATACCTATAAATATGATTTTTATGCAAAAAAGTTTGTTGGGGTTGGCAGAATAATAGTCACACGGCATTGTTGTATACATATATATATCAAGTTAATGATTTTATATATTTATGTATTTGGTTATTTGAATGAATTAGATTTAATTTATTTACAAAGTTACCAAATATAAATTTTGGAGAGAGAGAGAGAAACCAAAAGGACATCATGATAAGAAAGCATTTTTAAGAGAAGTGCAGTTGTAAAGACTTTGCTTCTCACTCTCTCGTCTGCCGTGTTATTTATTGAGCTCATTCGATGTGGATACATACTTTCAACATGATTAGTAATATGATGTTGTTAGTGCTTTGGCTGCATGGCGAGTTCAATGCATCCCAGTGAGCCTCGTGTTGATTGAGGAGAGAGCAAATAGATTGTTTAATGCTATTAAAATGGGAAAGGGGAGAAGAAGAAACGTTGCCCACTTGTTCTTGTGGTCATTCGCTGGTGTTAAGCCGTTCAACCCTAAGTTGGATATGGGGGCTGAATTTATCCAGATGCAAGCCAACCACATTAGTAAGGTAAGCAATACTGTATAGTTTAGTTTTGCTATTTTTATGGCATAGATTATTTTTCTATCCTTTAGAGGATTAATTTTTAGCATTGGTGGGGGACCTAGGTTCAGTTTTAGGTGTTTTCCGACTTACATCGATATTTGGTGTCAGTTAGCTGTCATGAACAGAACCCTGACGTAAAACGGGGACCCTTTGTATGTATATGTTCTATGCTTTTAGATTGCTATTAATTGAATAAGATAATTGCATAAGATACACTTTTTGTCTTCTTTAGATTTTCAGATAATGCTGCCAGTTGCACCAGCAGTGATACCGAGTTACCAAGTGAGTTTGTAGAGTCATCTTCCCTAAAATTCTGTGAAAGCTCAAGGTCTGTTAGAGGAGATGCTTCTTCCCTTAGCAGTGACCTTCCAGATGCTAGCATGACATGTATGAGCTCCTCTCAGAGCTGCAAAGAGTCAAGCACTGAAACTGCTATCATAGGGAAAAGGTTAAGGTCAGCTAGACACTCTTTGCCCTCTGAGTGTTCAGATACTCCTTCCTCCGGGGAAGCAACGCAACCTACTTTGCGTGCACTCAGGCGTAGCAGTAGAAAAGAACCTTCTGCTTTGTCCGATGTCACTACCAATACAACAGGACGTCAGACTGATCCATCATCAGCAACAAAATCGTCTGTTGAGAAAAACGATCTCGCTACAGTTCGCAGATCAGGAAGAATTTTGAGAAGCTCTCTTAGGTGAGATAATAATAGCGGAAGTTTTGCTAGAAACTCTTTTTTAGCTCACTATTTATTCATTCAAGGTGTTCATGTATATTTCTATTCTAAACTTTTGTTTCAAGTTATTTTCTAATTAAATTTTTATATTTCCAAACAATCTATAAATACTGTAGTGTTTATTTCTAGTTTATTTCACGTTTTCTACTGTTACCTTCCTTCCTACCTATGTACTTTGTAAAATATGCATCTGCCACATTTTAATATAAGCTTTAACATTGTTTCACTTTGTAATTGTAGTTGAAATTTTTATATCATTATTATGTACCATATTTTACTGACTGGTCTCATGTAGTATTTTGCTTTATATGAGTATCTGATTTTTTTTTTTTATCAATATTTACCTAGTTCAGCATGGTATAGACTAGATCATTACTGACTGGTATTTATATACACCATTTGACTTGCAACAAATACATAGCAATATTAATGGAATGATGTCGTTGTGTTTGGTGTCTCATACGTGTTGTTTATTCGATTTCTCAAACTTATTAAGAGGAGCAAATTGCTTCATTTTCAAGGCCTAATGGTAAAAAAAAAAAAAAAAAAAAAAATTGAGACAGTGGGAAAAGAATAATGCAAATATAAAGATATAATCCTCGCATGCTGGAAGGTACAGAATCCAAGCATTTGCTTTACCTCTTGATAAAGTTTATTTTCATTGTTTTGTACAAAAAGAGCTACTCGGTATAGCTTGGCAATTTGGAATTGGGAACCTATCATGGGCCATGATATGAAGCATTTCTTATCAATTTGTTGGTATTCCTGCATCATGATAATGCTTATATAAAAGTCTGCTGACACTACACTAATCTCTTGCTTGTATATTCTTATTTCAGCATATGCTCAGATTCTGATGGATCACCTACAGTACTGAAGAGTCCTGTAACTTCTGGGAAAAAGAGTTCAAAGAAGAAATAGGTCACTGCCTTTGGAATGGATCATTTCGCCTTTCAGATGCTTTTGTTATCTGTAAAATTAGATACTTTCAATAATTATTGTGTTGATGAGATTTGCAGTGTTCTTGATTAACATTTGTACTAGAGGAGACTTAATTTTGCAATTTCTTCGTATATAATATTTTACAACATTTTTCCTTAGATTTTACAATATTAATGCGGATTTTTATTCAATTTTTTAATAAATATTTCACATAACTTCCCTCAGCATGTAAGTTATGACAAGTAGAATTTTAAATACCTTCAGTAAATTTTTTTTATTGTTGAATCTCATTTCCATGTGTTTTTGCTTACAGAAAGCAAATCTAGCCAAGGCATAAGATCACCTTGAAAGTGGTAGGAAAGTGCATGAGAATGTAAGTAATATTAAGCTGATCAGATTTCTTCATTTTTAAGGTTTAGTCAACTCCCATATTTCTAAAAGAAATTGAAACCAAAACATACTCCAAGCAAAAGCTCTTCTTTTCCTCATTGATTAAACTGAGAAATCCACAGCTATCATAATTGGCAATATCTCAAATAAAAGCTTTTAAAGGCCAGTGAGGATGATAAGAAATTTATTGAACTGCAAGTGCATCAGTAAAATGTAGGCAGAATTGGATGTAGTTAAAAAGGTCACCTCCTAAGCCGGTTGGTAGCACGTCACAAAAAGGAAAAACCTCATTAGCTCACCAACACCTCAAACAGCAACCAAAGATGGCAGCTGACAACCAGCAACAGCAAAGTGCCCCTCACACCAACACAGAAAAACAATGAACTAGCAGCACGGCATCTCAGTGGTCACTGATGCACTTCTCCTCACTTGTCTTTCCACACTAACTACACCTCATTAACTTCTAATCACCACCTCATTATCTTTTCCTAATCTCCTTAACCACTCTAACAATCCACTCACCACACTACCAACACCTCATAGCTTCTAATCACCTTAACCACTCTAACAATCTTCTCACCACATCCCCTCCTGATCTCCAGCTCACATCTGTTAACTCTGTCAGATCTCCTGGGCTGTGGTATCACTGCTGAATTGGGTGACTTCTCACTCAGTACAGTATCATCTTCATCCCCACTGCTCTCCTCCAGACCTGTGAACAAATGTCGAATGTCGAGGCACTCCGTCCAACTCAACATTGTTCCTCAACAAGACCCATGAAAGCCTTCCCTCCTGCTAGCGAGATGTGCATTGGATGTTGGAGGGTTTCACCCACATATTGTCACCAACCCAAAAATCACTATCCCCCCAACTCTTCTTCACGGGCAGCATGTCAAATCTGGTCAGGGTGACGCCACTGATGCCCATTGAGGATCTGACAAGGGACAGTCCTGTCACTTGATGCATCCCTCGCAGCCAAGTTCTACCAAAAGGCTGTGGAGACTTCCCGCTTTGCCTCGCTAGGCTCTTGATGGTCTGTTGTACCCGTTCAACTATACCATTGCCCTCTGGTCTGTGGGCTGCATGGTTTCTTCTTGCTACATTCCACTCCTTGCAGACCTCAGCAACCTTCAGTGTTCGAAAGACGGTACTATTGTCCATCAACACTTTGTCCAGGGGTCCACTGAGTTCTCCGATCGCACCTCTCACCAAATAGCAAATCGACTTGGCACACAATCTACCAATGTCAAATAACACCTTCCCTCATAATGTGCAACATGCAACGCGATACGATTCCAACTCTCTGGGACTCAAACACCTAGCCTCATGCCTGGCAGGTGCAGGATCACTAGACTGGCACTGGACACAAAAACGCACAACAGATCTGACATCCTCCTTATAGACCTCAAGATCAACCATTGCCGCTAAATAAAACTATCTCTCCACACCAAAATGATGGTTATCAAACACACTTTAAACCAGCATCCGACAAATCTCTTGAACTGGTAGCCAAGCTCTGGGAACCTGCGTCAACGAGTCCGCTCTGTTCCTCTCAGAAGCAACGTAGGTTACTGTGAGGTCCAATTGAAGCTTCCTGACCAAGTCCCGAAATAACCACAAGAGCCTCGGGACAAAACCTCAGACATCCCACTAGTTTTGAACCTATTATCTTCAACAAGAATAGACTCCAACCACCACTTGACAGTCACAGAATCAGTTATCACCTCAGTAGTCCCCAAGTCCCACTTCAAAGCAAGCTTCACACCCCTGACAACAGCTTCCAACTCTTTATTTATGTGGCCATAATCGTCCTTTTTCGTCAGCCACCCTGCATCCTCGACAATTTCGCTTCCAATCTCGACCGCCACTCCAAAAGCAAGACTGCTTGCATGACGCCAAACTCGACGTCTTCCACAACTATCAACATAGAACAATCCCCACATAGGATCATTAACCATCACCCTCTCCACAATACCTCTCATCAAATGCCATCATCCCAATGGTCACCTTCACTCTGGCGTTTCACATAGCTGCAAGCAACTCTCAGCCAACTGCACACAGGATAGTGCCCAACCAACTGGCCACATAACGAGAATAACTGCCTCCTTGTCAACACTCTTTCAAGATCAGCCAAGCTAGGAATCTTGTTTCCACGACGGGACTCCAATCCTATCTCACTGTTTCTGGATAGCAACATCCCCAGAACTCGACCTCCCTCCAACTCTTCAGGAGGCTTAGTCTCTAATGTAACTGTCTGTGCCATCTCTTAGCTGATCATCCTGAGCCAAGACAGTTTGTAAACAACACCATCATGAACCACACGTTGATAGCTCCACAAAGACTCATCAACATGAACTTGAAGATAGGCCGCTCTCAAGTCGACTGTCTTGAGGGGTCAGGCAAACATCTCCAATGCCGAACCATCTCATCACACACTAACACATCCACACCCGGATAATTCTCAACATATCCATTCGACTCTCAGAAATCTAAGACAAGACAAACCTAGTCCTTGTTGATCTGCGTAACAGCCATTAAAGGAATAACTCCCTGCGCGTGTGTGTGTGGGGGTTTTTTTTTTTTTTTTTTTTTTTTTTTTTTTTTTTTTTTTTTTTTTTTTTAACCAGGATGGGCCCAAAAAAATTATAAAATAAAACAGCCCTCATCGGGCCTGGGAACGAAGAATACATAAAGTAAAGAGAAACAGATGGAGAGTGTAATGACTTGTCAGATGTGAAGGGATAATAAAAGATGTGTGATGAATATCCAAGAATATTCAGTGTAGCTGCAGGCATAGAAAGAGAACTGTAACTGAAGGAAGACTTAGCATTGATGATCCTTGCTCCTTACCAACCATCCCTTCGAAACCCAACTCTCCATTTCTTTGTTGAAAGCTTCCCTAGTAGAAGTATCAAGTGCACTCTTGTAACATCGTATCGTGTTTGAAGGGTGTGGTTGGCAATTTTTTCTCCAACACTATTTAACAACCTACTGCCTTTCATCAAAAATCACTGTCTCCAATAACCATGCCATCATCCACACCAGCAGGGATGGCTACAACACTACTAACTGGAGCCAGAATAATCCCATCAGACAGAAATCTCACCTTTCCATTGCAAAATTCAAGTCCACCCAGCTTCTCAATAAGGTCCACCCCAAGACCGCATCACTACCATTCACCAACGTCTCGGAGACCACACATTCCACCACAACAGCTACTCCACCAACACTGACAGTCACCACCGAAGACCCAACACAACAATCAGCATCACCATTAACGGCTCTCACCGAAGCCACTGAACCCCGCGCAACACACACCCATGGGGCTAACGCTGAGTTTGAACACCCTATGTCAATGAGAGCTCTGACACTTCTCTCCTCCACAACTGCGTTGACAACATGTAGCGCTAATATGCCCCCCCTGGAAGAACATCCAGTGAACAAGTTCCTTTCCTCTAATTTCCCTGACCAGATTGTCCATGAAAGCAATTAGAGGATATGTGACCCTCATTCCCACATGCCCAACATGATGGCTTTGCCTGCTTCTACAAAATCTAATCAAATATTGACCACCACAACAATTGCAGTGCCTTCCAGAGCGTTGATTATTGTCAATGGAATCACCCTCGGCATTGACTTTCCCTTGAAGATAGCCTGACTGACCACGACCATCAATTGCATCACCTCGACATGCCGGTAACACAGCACCACCCTAGGCAGCCCTGCCAGCAATAGCGACAACTGGACATTCAACAAACTCAGACATCAAAGCCCTTGCTGTATCAACTATGACAGCTAGAACCAACGTTCAACATAGCTCTCAATTCCCTAGATGTGGGACCAGGAAGACCAGCAACAGAATACCTGATTCAGCATTAGCTAGGCAAGCCAGTTCATGCCGATCAGTCAACTATATATCGACCGGCTTATCATGCCATACTCTCCTGGATAACGATTCATAAGCCTGGAAAGAGTTTGTAGCGAACTCCTCCAACAGAGCCTTTTTAACTGCGTCATACTTGCTCTTTGCCTTAGTACTTAACATTCTGTATACAGCAAATGCATTACCCTCTAAAAACATAGGCGACACCACTGCCATATCGTCTAAGTTCTTTAACTTTACAGTCAATTCCAAATTTTCAAGCCACTCCACAACACTTCCCAAGCCATCAAACGATCTCACAACATCAGTTAGCTTCAAATTCGACACGCAATAGGACCTAGCTGGCTTGTAGTTAAAAAGTAACTCACCTCAAAAGCTGGTTGATACCACATAACAAAAAGGTAAAATTTTACTAGCTCACCAACACCTCAAACAGCAACCAAAGACGGCAACTGACAACCAGAAACAGCAAAGGGCCCCTCACACCTACATAAAACAACAATGAACTAGCAGCACAGCGTCTCTGTGGTCACTGATGCACTTCTCACTTGTCTTTCCACACTAACTACACCTCATTAATTTATAATCACCTTCGTCACCACCTCATTATCTTTTCCTAATCACCTTAACCACTAACAATCCACTCACCACACTAAGAACACCTCATATCTTCTAATCACCTTAACCACTCTAACAATCCACTCACCACATTGGACAAAAGGGTAACTAGAAAACAGGAAGAGTTTCATTTATATCTTTCATAACATTAAAAATGTATTTATGATTATGTGACAAGAATTAATATTTCTGTGCCGTAGCAATTGCCTACAGAAGGGACATTTATTTTTAGTTTACAATCTACTACTGTACGTAGCTTATTATGCTGCACTAGCCATCAGATATAACATCTTCCATCAGCCAGCACTGACTTTTTAAGTAGCAGAACTTCTTGAATTTTGGCAGCAGAATTATTATGATTTAATAGTGAATTTCCAAACCTAAGGCTAAGGATGAAATATACTTTATCAATAGAAAAGATTAGTCAGTTTGAGAAATCTTATTTCAATAGATTTTAGACAAATACGCATGACAGTACTTGACTTTATATGAATGTATTTTCTTTGTATCTTGTCAATATGATCAGGAATAATAATAGGAGTTGTATGTTATTACTTAAATAAAACGTAAATCCTGTGCAGCTTTATATTAGTTATTTCATCTTCAAGTGAATAATTTTTATACACCATAGCTTGGAGAATAGTACGATGTGAAGTGAAAGATTTGAAATATCCTCAGTGACTATATCCTACAATTCATTATAATTATATTCACATCCCTTTACGTATGTGCAAATGTTAAAAGGTGTGTAAGGACTTTTTTGGTTTCAAATACAATAAAAATATACAATAAGATACAAAATATTGTGACAATCTTGTTCTCAGGATTCTTGTATGCAAAATGTTGTGAGATTGGTTTCATTGTCTTATCGAAGCATGATCTTTAGAAAAAGATATCCCTGAAATGACCCAGCGCACATGTTCTACATTGTAAGTTGGCTTAAATGGTATAAGGCCTGGTTAGACTTTAAAAAAGAAGATACGTATATAATTCCCGGTCCGGAAGCTGTGTATTTAGGAAAATGCACTTATTTAGAGAGAGAGAGATGCTGCATTCCTTCGCAGATTCACCTGAAGATAGCAGGAGAAACTATTGACCTGACTTGTGTAATATTCTCTTCCATCACATCATGCTCAATGAGTATTCCATATAGAACTTTTAGGTGTATGGCAGAACAATATACCCACATGCTCAAGCCTCAATTGGGGCAAAATTCAGCTTCCAACAACTTAAAAGAAGTAATACAAAAATGCAAAGTGCGCATAAAGTGTATTTCTGCATGACTCAAACTTATGGGGGAAAAAAGGAATCAAAACTAAATGTTTATTTTTTAATGTTTTGTGTCTATTAGTTCCCATCTGGGGTGAACACAGGAGCATTGAAACGAGAATTAGGGCTGGATGCCCTTCCTATCATCCAGTTGTGGGCTCAAATATGGGGCCATTGCTTCCCAAGTCAAGTGCTTTTACTGCTAAATCTACACAGAATGCCCGAACTATATCAAAATGCTATTAGCTGATTATCTAATTTACCGAGTAAATTATTTACCTACAGTTGGTTACATAGAACACTTACAAAGCTCAGTTTGCCACAACCTCATTTAACTACTGTTAAATATAAATTGAACTGAATTATTGAGAATTACAATAAATCGAATCATCACCTGTGGGGTGAAGATGGAATCATAATGAAGAGTTGGATATTTCTTGTACAATATGTTTTCCTTAATGTCTTACATCTCTATTCCTGCTTTGTCCTATGAGTGTCTTGTTTTATTTGTCGAGAAATAAAGTTGTGTTCATCTTTTGCGAGTATCACTCATCCACGTCCACCATGGCTCAATGAGTAGGATTTACGCCCTGGTTACTGCTGCAATGGCATGGCCATCTCTTCTAGAGTTCGTTGGGTGATGTCCTCCAGTGCGCGGTCACGGTCGCCTCGCCAGCTCTGTTAGAGCTAGAGATTGTATTTGAGCCGACTGCGACCTCGGTGCTGGTGAATGTCCCCCCTTCCCCACATATTGTGGTAATTACCTAATTGTGTTTACGGGAAAGAGCCCAAAGCTCGTATATTCCCGTCTCCTGATCGGTTCCATTTTATACTTGGTGATACTTATCATACCTGTCCTTAAAACTATGGATTGAGATAGCATTAACTACCTCCTCGCCTAGCGAATTCCAATTATCAATTACTCTTACACTGAAAAAGTATTTCCTTACATCCTGCAAAGAAGTTTTCTTACGAAGCTTCAAACTATGACCTCTAGTTCTAGAGCCAGCCATATCAAAATATCGATCCCTATCCACTCTTTCATAACCATGAAGGAATTTAAAGACTCACCATATCCCCCCTCAATCTTCTAGCTTCGAGTGATGGTAAGTTTAATTCCCTCAGCCTCTCATCATAACTGAGATTGCATATTTCTGGTACCTGTTTCGTGGCATGTCTTTGAACTTTTTCAAGCTTAGCTATGTGCTTTTTCGAGTGTGGATTCCAAAAGGGGGCTGCATTTTCGAGTATTGGCTTCACATAGGTTACATAAATATTTCTAAACATTTCATTGTCCATGTGCCTGTAGGCTACCCTTACATTTGATAAGAATGCATACGCTGCCCTTACTATGCCATTTATATGTATTTCTGGAGACAAATCTGCCAGTATGTTTACTCCTAGATCTCATTCTCTGTCTCTTGAAGTTGTACTTCAGCTACAGAGTAGTCAAGCTTGGGCCTTCTTGCACTTGTACCCATTCTCATTACCTTACATTTTGAAGTATTGAATTGCATTAGCCACTTTTCTGACCACTCATGCAGACTATTTAGATCTTCCTGAAGTTCTCTACCATTGTTCTCGTTTCCTACTTTCTTCACAATCTTTGCATCATCTGCAAGCATATTCATGAATGAATTTAAATACTCTGGTAGGTCATTTACATATACACGGAACAAAAGTAGCCCTAAAACTGAACCTTGTGGAACTCCACTACTAAATCTTCTCCATTCAGACTCTGAGTGTCTTCCTCTAACCTTCTGTTCCCTTCCTTCTAAGTAAGTTTTTATCCATTCCAAGACATTTCCACCTATTCTTGCCATTGCTTGCAGCTTCCTAATAAGTCTCCCATGTGGAACAGTGTCAAACGCTTTCTGGAAGTCTAGGAATATGCAATCTGCCCAGCCCTCTCTTTCCTGTAAGACTCGGCTTTCCTCATCATAAAATTCTAATAAGTTTGTTACTGATGATGTACCTTCTCTGAAGCCATGTTACCTCACTGACAAATACTTGAAGGATTCCAAGTGAAGAGAGATATGTTTCCTTAGTAGTTTCTCCATAACTTTGCAAACTATGCTGGTCGAGGAACCTGGTCTATAGTTCAGAGCCGTATCCCTCCTTCCCTTTTTGAAGATAGGTATCACATTTGCTTGTTTCCAGCATCTTGGAATCTCCCCTGACTCCAGTGACATTTTAAATATGATACCCAGTGCCACTGATATTGAGTTTGCGCATTATTTAAGTACATGAGGGGATATGTCATCAGGACCTGTAGCTTTATGAACATCTAAATCCATTAGCACTTTGCATACCTCTGTGGCTGTAAGGATGATGTTCTCTAATACTGGCCCATGAGCTTCTCTCTCTGCAATCTGAGGGGGTGGGGTATTTTCTACTGTAAATACTGACTGGAACTCTTTGTTCAATTCTTTTCAGATCTCTTCATCCGTCTCAGTGATGCTTCCATCCACTCTCTTTAGCTTTAAAACCTGTTCTTTTACCTTCAGTTTTCCTCTGATAACGCTGTGGAAAAGCTTGGGATTTTCTTTAGCCTTCCTGGTGATGTCCCTCTCATAGTCTCTCTCCTTTTACTTAGGTAGTCATTTCTTGCTCTTTTGTAGGTTTGCCAGGCATGTTTTTTCTATACCTTTTCCAGCATTTGTCTCTCCACTCCTTAGCTCTTTTGCACTCATTATCAAACCATTTCTCTCTGGCATGAATTACACCTACTTTGGTGACAGGTATGCAGCAATCTACTATCTTCCCATATTTCTCACAAAGGATGTCATACATTTCTTGTACAGATTTGTTGCAAAATAAGGTTCTCCAGTCAATAACTGCAAAAAGCTCATTCATTTTGATGTAATCTCCTTTCGGATAGTTCCTCCTCATGTCCTCAGTGCCTCTACTCTCAGGCAGAATATCTTCAATGATATACTCCATCAACAACACACAGTGGTCACTCTTTCCAATTGGTGGTAATACTAAAAATAATAATACCTGTAATACCAGAAATGCTAACAATAGTAACAACAATAACAACCCAATACAAAAGTAATAATATAAATATTTAAAAAAAACAGCAACAATAATAATAAAAATAATAATGATAATAGTATAGAAATACCACAAATAGAGAGAAAAAAGGAAGAAAAACAATGAAAATGGTTGGGGGTTTATCTTACGGGATGACTTCGTTGAGGCTGTGCTTCAGAAGAATTTTATCAACTATGTCGGGTACATTGACTCCTAGATAGATTGATATTGTCCTTCATTTCAATGAGGGAAGATTCCACAATTTTTCGTTTTAATTGACAAGTGCTTTTGAATAACTCCTTATGTCATTGTTATTTTACACTCACTTTTGCTTGAGAAGGGGTCTAGTTAGGACCCGAAATATAGCGTTATTTTTCCTAGGTGTTATTTCACTACACGAAATTGGAATAACGTGCCTTGAAAATAACATGGTAAAATAAAATTGAATTCTGCAAATAACGCACGCTAGAAAAAGTGAAAACATAATGGTTCAGTTTAGTAAATAAGCAACCGC
>JAXCGZ010000640.1:0-22500 GCA_037179515.1 Halocaridina rubra
TTAGGATGAACGCATTCTATCTGAATGCCACTATGTTCATATTACAGATTCCCCCAACCTCACTCGTGGCTTCATTTTAGCATTTAATTCAATTCCCAATCTCATTCGGGTCATACAATAACCAAGCAAGCACATTGACTTAATACTTATAAGTCCTAGGTTCGAGTCCCGGTCGGGGTAAAAAAAAGATTCATGTTTTCACATATGTAATGTGCTTGCTTGGTTATTGTATGACCCAAATGAGATTGGGAATTGAATTAAATGCTAAAATGAAGCCACGAGTGAGGTTGGGAAATCTGTAATATGAACATAGTGGCATTCAGATAGAATGCGTTCATCCCTAAGTATAGCAGATATGAGCTATAAGGTTGGATTCCTTTTATACCTTCTGTGGTGTGCAGTTGGTAGCGCCTTGACTTAGTAATTATAAGTCCTAGGTTCGAGTCCCGGTCGGGGTAAAAAAATGATTCATGTTTTCACATATGTAATGTGCTTGCTTGGATATATATATATATATATATATATATATATATATATATATATATATATATATATATATATATATATATATATATATATATATATATATATATATATATATATATATATATATATATATACATACATAAATAGATAGATGGACATACATATGCGTATATATATATATATATATATATATATATATATATATATATATATATATATATATATAATATATATATATATATATATAACTAGATAGATGGACATACGTATGCGTATATAATATATATATATATATATATATATATATATATATATATATATATATATATATATATATATATATATATATATATATTATATATATATTCAATATAAGTTTGCCTAGTCAATGGGTGGCTTAATGTTATTAATTGCAAAATGAGAGAGAGAGAGAGAGAGAGAGAGAGAGAGGAGAGAGAGAGAGAGAGGAGAGAGAGAGAGAGAGGAGAGAGAGAGAGAGAGAGAGAGAGAGAGAGAGAGAGAGAGAGAGAGAGAATAACCTTGTCACCGACACAGTGTGTACAGGAGTGCACACAAAGAAGTGTTCAATGAGTGCACATTGTACACTTGGAATACACATACATACAAAAGTATTTACTAGGTGTTCATTGTACACAGGATACAAACACAAGTGATATGTTCAGAGAGTGTAAGATACACAGAACACCCCACCCCCCACCCCCCACCCCCACAGAGGTGTTCTGAGGATGGACAATATACACTGGGAGTAGCAACACACACACGCAAACACACAGACATAAATACTCAGGTGTAACCATATTATACTCGTACACTAGGTGTTCAACACACATATAAAAGTATTAAGGTAGTGTTCGTAAAACACAAAGACACACACACACACACACTAGTTATTTGATGGTGACGGTTGTATAACAAATATACACACTCAACAGCTTAAAAGATGTAAGTACCCGTACATTGTACACTAGGTGTTCAACTCACATAACAAAGATATTCAAGTGATGTACATTTAAGAAGTACATATATAAGTGATTTGAGTGAGTAGGTTAAACACCAGGAACACACGCATACACACGTACGCACGCACGCACACGGACACCGACCCACACACGTTTCGGTGTGAGTGCCTAGTACATATCCCATTCATTCACTGTACAAGGTTGCTGACAACAGCTTTGGGGGCATGTGCACAACTCCAACATCAGAATGAGAAATGGCTTTTTCACACGAACATCATTAAACAAGAAAAACAATGATAAACAAACACGTAAATTAATAAAAACATAAACAATCAAATTAATTAACTACTAAACAAATAAACAATAACTAAATAAATAAACAATAAATAAATAAATAAATAAACAATAAATAAATAAATAAACAAATGAACAATAAATAAATAAATAAACAAATAAATAAACAAATGAACAATAAATAAATAAATAAACAAATAAATAAATAAATTAACACAAATAAATAAATAAATTAAACAAACAAACATATGAATAATTACACAGATAAACGAATAAATAAATCTAAAAATAGCTAAAAATTGCCGAGGGAAGACTCAGGCAGTCAGTGCTAATGGAAAGAAACAGAGAAAGAATTAGGAAGTAAAAGAAGAAGAAGAAGAAACTGAAGGTAAAGAGTAATGAATGAGAAAGAACACAATGAGGCTGAAAAATCCACGAAGGACGATAGAAATATAAAGGGATCAATCCCAGAATAGGCACTTTATATACTTCAATCCCTGAATAGGCATCTTGTACTTCAATCCCAGAATAGGTACCTTATGTACTTCAATCCCAGAATAGGCATCTTGTACTTCAATCCCAGAATAGGTACCTTACGTACTTTAATCCCAGAATAGGCCCCGTATGTACTTCAATCCAAGAATAGGCATCTTATGTACTTCAATCCCATAATAGGCACTGTATGTGCTTCAATCCCAGAATAGGCACTGTATGTACTTCAATCCCAGAATAGGTACCTTATGTACTTCAATCCCAGAATATGCACCTTATGTAATTCAATCCCAGAATATGCACCTCACGTACTTCAGTCCCATAATAGGCACCTTATGTACTGCAATCCCAGAATAGGCACTGTATGTACTTCAATCCCAGAATATGCACCTTATGTAATTCAATCCCAGAATATGCACCTCACGTACTTCAGTCCCATAATAGGCACCTTATGTACTGCAATCCCAGAATAGGCACTGTATGTACTTCAATCCCAGAATAGCAACTTATGTACTTCAATCCCAGAATATGCACCTCACGTACTTCAGTCCCATAATAGGCACCTTATGTACTGCAGTCCCAGAACAGGCACTGTATGTACTTCAATCCCAGAATATGCACCTTATGTAATTCAATCCCAGAATATGCACCTCACGTACTTCAGTCCCATAATAGGCACCTTATGTACTGCAATCCCAGAATAGGCACTGTATGTACTTCAATCCCAGAATAGCAACTTATGTACTTCAATCCCAGAATATGCACCTCACGTACTTCAGTCCCATAATAGGCACCTTAAGTACCCCATTTCATAACCTCAATCAAGTACGGGCTTCAATTTTGTAATTACCCAGATAACAATGGTCCTTTATAAAACGGAGACACATTCAAAGAGACAAGATCCGATGATCATCGCTAAAATGAGGGAAAAATAGAAAAACTGAAAAAAATCTGGTACTCACTCCTGCTTTGACTGCACTGATGATTTCAGCTCTAAGGGCTTCTCTCTTCTCTTTCTCCCTGCAAAGAAGAAGAAAAGTCACAATGATATCTTTTTTTTTTTGCCATAATTATTTCAATTCCATAAAAAAAAAATATATAATTTTCCCTTGTCGTTTATTTCCTTTTATTTATTTATTTATTAATCTTCTTTATTTATATTTATTTATTTATTTATCTATTTACTTATTCATTTACCATCATATTTCTTTCACTTTAAAAAAAATAAGAACTATATACTTTATATTACATATTTCTGGGTGTTAATTATTTAGATTTTCTGTTGCATTTATCAAAGTTCTTTATTTTTTTTTTCACATCAGAAACCTAAATAATTTCATATTTTAACTATAATCAATCCAAGAACAGGCATCTGATCCGCCTCAATCCCAGATGAAGCACCTGCGTTCAACTACAATCCCAAATTGGGAACCTTGAAATGAATCAGTCCTAGAATAATCATCTAAAGACGGATTCAGGTGGCTATTCTAAGACTGATCCCACGACACCCCTCAAACATGAAGTCACTTGATAAAAGTTTACTTTCACACCCCCATTTAGAAAAAATCTCTGAAATACATTTCAATATTAGGTTAGGTTTGGTTAGGTTCGAGTTTAGGTTAGTTCATCCCTAGTTAAGAATTGCGCTGATAATTAAAGTCATTATTTTAGTTGTTTTAAATATTTATCCAGTTTTTGCATTCTCATTTTCTTCATTAGGAGTGTGAAAGTAAATAATTACCGTTTACAAGTCTCCTCGCTACTTATTCCATTAAGGGCGGTTTACACGGTCAAACGGTTCGTCGAACGCGGTTCGACAGACAAGTGTTTGAAGTGATGTTCGAACGTGTGAACGGGGTATTTGGTTGTCGAACACTTGTCTGTCGAACCGCGTTCGACGAACCGTTTGACCATGTAAACCGCCCTTTACATACATAATCATTAAATTGTATTTGTACAATAGTAACAAAGATACTGTCACTAAGAATATAGGTAAAATGCTAACACTGTTATATCTTTTAGAAAATCCAATAAAGCAATAAATGCTATATAATCAAATGTAAACAATACGGCATTTCTCTCTTTAACATTCATTTATCTATGTCTCTACATCTTCCTACTGACCATTTATCCGTAACTACTGTCCTTGTTTTGCCTATCTATCTATCTAGGTACTAAATACCGATCTTTCTGTCTATCTACTCATCAATTTTTAAAATAATAATAATAATAATAATAATAATAATAATAATAATAATAATAATAATAATAATAATAATAATAATCACGATAATAATAATAATAATAATAATAATAATAATAATAATAATAATAATAATAATAATAATAATAATAATAATAATAATAATAATCAAAATAATCAAGTTTTGCCATTTAACAGAATACCAATGCGTACATACCTGATAATAACCGCAGACACATCGATTTCTTCGATATTTTCATCAATTTGGGCTCTGTTCGCCTTGGCATCATGAACTTTCACATCGGCAGCATCCACCTCTTCCATGCCACTAGAATCTGTTGCGGGATATGAAAGAATTTAGGTCGTTAATAAAAAGAGAGCGAATAAATATGTTACCCCTGAGATTTCACGGGAAGAAAATGGGTTGTCTGATTAAATTGAATAAAGAAAACGGTTGACTCTCCAGGGTACAGAAAATGGGAAAGAAGTTATGCTGTATAAAGTACACCATAACGGGATCTCTGATAGTGTTAACAAGAGAGAGAGAGAGAGAGAGAGAGAGAGAGAGAGAGAGAGAGAGAGAGAGAGAGAGAGAGAGAGAGAGAGAGAGAGAGAGAGAGAGAGAGAGAGATGGTTCGTACTGATAGATAGATAGACAGATGGACAGATAGAGAGAAAATGAGAATATTTGGTTCGTAAAGATTAAGAACACGTGAGGGATGAACTTTTCTTAACATGCCCATATCTTTAAAAATCATAAAAGAAGTAGACAGACAAATAAATAAATACATAACCAGATAAAGATATAAATGATAAATGCATTTATACATATGAATTAAGAAGAACATAATAAAACGAATAAAAAATACATAGATAAAGAAAAATATCCTATTAAGGTATATTTGAACATGAAAGGACGAAAGTATTCTTTTCAAGTATGCTCCGAAAGGCAGAGGAAATAATTAAACTTACACTAATACATAAATGAAGGAAAAAATTAAACACTATTAATGTAAACAGTTCTATGATATACAATAATTTATGTATGTTATACTGTATTAGTGTTTTCTAAATACCTTGTGTTCTGCTTAAAAAAACCGCATCCTAAAAGAAATAAGTTATGCAAGGTCATTCACTAAATAAATACTCTGTTAATGTACACCAATCTACGATATACTATAATTATCTATTTTATGTTAGTTTTTATGTGAGTCGTGTTCAACTGAATTAAATACGACAACCAGAACGGAAATGTTAAAAGTGTTTCCATTCATTATACATAAATATTCTGTTAATGTACAATACTCTCAATTTTGAAAAATGTATTCTCATGACCCTAAAAATAGTGCCAATTTACCTCAGTAATAACCTCTTCTTACCTTCCCATATACTTCTAATCATATATAGATTACTGCAATGTATGTAACCTTTGCCAGACGCAATTTAAGCTACATGTAATAACAGGGCAATAGTTGTTATAATGTGTGTTTTCTTTTATATATATATATATATATATATATATATATATATATATATATATATATATATATATATATATATATATATATATATATATATATATATATATATATATATAGTAAAAACCGCACTATTTAAAACAGCACAAGATGAGGGAGGGCCAACTACTACAATCTGTTCATGTCACTTATTGTATTATGCTGTGTGTGATAAAAGGTTTCGGAGCGCGTGAGTTCGAAGTGGCACATCAGGCTAACGTGGGTTTGATCCCAATATTAGACATTTAGAAGGGCATCCAGTCTTAATTCCCCAGCTCTAACATATCTGTGTCCACCCCCATTCAAATGGGGATTATGGAAAAAATGGTGAGTGAAATTTATTATACATGATAATTTTTATGAATGTTATCTTAGTTATCATTTTGTAAGCAGGCCTCGTTCAGTGCAAAGCACAACAATGCTAGCATCTGTCGTCTCCTAACCCCCTGTCAACTCAGTAGGAATAATGAGTGCCAACAGATATGGCACTCCATTTGTGGAATTAACTGATGACGTTATATCCCACTGAAGCTACTAGGGTGGCCACAACTGTACAAAATGTAGGTGTGTTTTCAATGCATAATACTTCAATTTTTGTTTAGAGCTGGGACAGCTCAAAGTCAGAGCACGCAAATCAAGCTGTGAAGAATCTAGTAAAAGCAAGTTGGATCTCGCCGAGGAGTTAGGGAGGGCATCCAGCCTTAATACCCCAGCTCCAACCTGTCATCGTCCACTCAAATTCGAATAGGAGCTAACTGTGACACAGAACAAGGCAAAATTACTTCATAATTTGCGTCTCCGTTTTATCATGCTTGTACTGTCAATTATTTATATATCAACTTTTATTGTAACTACAATTTACTGTAAAATTTATTCATAAAATTGCAAAAAAAATAAATCCATAAAAATACCCCCTTAAAAGGCACAAGTTAAGAAGTGCACAAAAAATGAAAAAAGAAAAAGAAAAACAGGAACTTTAAAAAAAAATGAAAAAATTAGAAATTAAAACAAAATCACGTAAAATTTTCTGGAACTCATATAAAAAAATATCTGGAGACTTGGAATTTTAGTATTCTAATTTAATTTGGCAACATTTTTTCTTAAATCTTAAACCAATATTTTTTTCTATATATATTACCTAAGGAATGGTAATTTGGAATAAAGTTATCCATATATATAATTACAGCAAATCTTAGCCCTTTAATTTCTTAAAACAAGCTTTTATTCCCTAACATCTTTTAATTTAATCAAACGCGAGAAATTTTTGTCTTATTTTTTTAACTGCTTTTTTTTTCTTGAAGACAAAATGATTAATTTTCTGTTGCCAAAATAAACATCAATATCTTAATCAGTTTATTAATATTGAAGTTAGTTTTGCAGTACGTTCAGAAATCTGAAAAGGGTCTTAATGATACAGTTTCGTTGAAAAAAGAGAATGAAAGTAAAAAATACAGAATTAGATAATTCTCACTAAGCATTATATCCAGCATTAGTTCATATAATTTGACTAATAGAGTCTTAGGAATGAAGTCAATAATATTACCAATGTATGAGATGATTATTAATATTTCAAAAACAGAAAGCGAGAGGCAATCTTGGAAAATAAAAAGTATACTTTCTTGGCAGGTAATATACTTGTCTTCAACTGTCGAAACTTTGGTCAAACTATATTAACCTCCTGATTAGATGGTTATAAGCGGTGCTCTCAGGGTCTGTAACACGAAAGTCTGAAGTCTGATAATAGATTCTGAAATGCCCAAACTTCTGTTTCGATATTTTGAACCAAAATCAAAATTCGAGTTCGAAATACAAAACAGATTCTGAACAGATTGTATGTCCGTGTCAAAACAGTGACATTAAAATCTTTAATGAAAACAAAATATGACACTTTTATTCAACAATATGTAAGATGCAAAATCATTAGAAAAACTATTGACATTCTTCAAGGCTAGACACACAAGACCCAGAGAGCAATAGCCAAAAACACAGAGACGGAAATTCAAGACAATTCTTCACCTGGTTCAACCAGCTTTTTCTTCACAGCCTTCTTCTTGCCTTTACCTAGTTGTGTAATTAGATAAAAAAAAAACAAGAACCAAAGTTAGAGGGATATGAACAAGATGGTTTTGGGGGTTCCCACAACACGTCTATGGGCATTCAAAAGAATATTTTTGCTTATAAATAATCCAAGACTTTTTGGATGGTTTACTGTGCTAGGTGCGAGAAATCCCGTTGGCCTGCGTTACCTATACACAGTCTTCCTTCACTCATTCCTATCTCTTACACTCATTCTTCCCTGCTCCACTGACATGCCACATGCTTTTGATAATTGAAGTCCTTTGTGGATATAGACTAAAGAGTTTCCTGAAGCCGGATATAATATTTCAAGCTCTTTCATAATCTCTGTATGCATATTTCAAATATTAATTTCACAGTTATTTGGTAGCTAGTTAGCAACATATACTGAATGATCTTAGGTTTCCAGAAGCTACTAAGCTCAGTGAACTGTGATGGACGGGTGTGAGGGAAGGTAACATGTGATGAAGAGGTGGGGTAAACCATCTGCGGCTGTTGGGCCTCACTGTAGCATATCCCTGCCCGCCTAGCTTGTGATGACCCAAGTAAAGTGGTAGAGAAGGATATGTGGCAACCCTTTATCTCCAATGAGCTAAGAGGAGTAGTTGAAGTATGTGTTGATCGTGGTGAATGCGTGCTTTTTGGCTCGGTCACCCCCTTGAAGGGGAAATGGGGCCATGTTTATGTATGTACTAATTAAGTTTTTCATTTCCATATCACTTTAACAACTCACTCTGAAGCGAAACACTGGAACTTCCTTCTTAATTTTCCAAAATGTCGACACACCCAAAATTTAATATTTAACTTTCCTTAATCAACAGAAACTCTTTATATCTAACAAAATTAAGGCAAAATCCACAAAGGACAACAATCAATCGAATCCAATATCTGTGATGTATAAACAGCTGGCAAAAAATTATCATGAACTCTCTTATTCATAATAAAAATTAGCATACGACATACATTACAAATTATAAGCTTTAGGCCATGAAGACTAAATAAACAAGTATCCAAACAGTAACAGATTTAATACCATCAGTCTCTCAGTTAAGTATACTTTAAGTTAACAAGGATTCAAGCTAGAGTTGTTTTATGAAGGGAAGGGATGGCAAATAATTTAAAAGAGACTGCATATTCAGTGCAATCGCAATATATTTCACATGGTGCTCCACTCTGGAAACCAAACACAAACACTAGCATTCCATGCAAGAGACTGCACCACACGCAAACACATGTGCCACCAACACTTCATACATTCCCTGAGATCTCTGGAGAAATGCCCAGGTTCGGCAGTAATCTGCCTTAGTGACTCGGGGCGGTTGGGTCAGGCAGCTCAGGGAACGACAACAACAAAAACCGGCATATCATGCAAAACACTGCACCGCACAAAACCACATGTGCCACCAACACTTCATACACTCCATGAGAGCTCTGGTGGAAAGCCCAGGATCGTCAGTGATCTGCTGCTCGGCCAGGCAGCTCATGGAACGACAACAACTAGCATTCCATGCATTAACGAACAAGCCCATTCATATATAGTAACACAAATTAGGGTTGAAATGTGGGAGCAACTACTGTACTTCAAAACCAAGAAAATGAGGTCGGGTATGAAATGCTGCATTGCAATGAAGAACTCTCTTCACCATGGGAGAAAAATCAAATTTATATCAAGAACTCACTGGCGAGTATATAAATTTTAAGTATTTGCCAAAAAGATGTTTATCTGCAACTATTAATGTGAAATTTACTTTTTTGTTCTTTTAGAATAATTATATTTGTTTAGATCATTTACTCCTTGCATTTATAAGTCAAACGTACGTCTTACTGAATAAACTTTCGCGAAAGCATATAATGTACACTGAAGATTGTTTCTAAATCATCACTTTTATAAAAAGTAAATAATATTACTAAAATAAACAAATTCTGACATGCCAAACCTAATAGAAGTATCTCGGGAAAAAACTTTTGGATATAATGTTTATATCTCTTTCTTGGATATAATGTATCAAACAAAAGTGTTACACTTGAAATAATCTTGAATCATAAAGAGGTGTTCTTTACAATTTGAACAGTTTCCAAGTAAAAGTACCATTTCTATAATAATACCAACTACAATCACTCCCAAGTCAGACACCAAAAATCATGGAAATTATATCTAATTCGAACTACTTTCATGGCAATAACATTAAATGCAGAATTATATTGCATTGGTATATTTAAATTTAATATATATTAAGAATTTTCCATGAAATGTTGGATAATGCAGAAATTACAGATATACGAAGTTTAAACACCTTTGGAACATAGCCAAAATACTCAAATCAATGATAATCCAATACAAGATTACAAAAAAAATTTAAGCACGCCCTTATCAGTAAATCAATAATTGAACCCCTTCTTAATATTTGAGAAGGGGTCCTATTAGGGCCCAAACTATAAACTTGTATTTTCCTTTAAATGCCCAATTCATTTTAAGGTCCTTTAAGGTCTAAATTACATAATATGCACTCAAAGAAGAAGAAGAGAGCACCTACATAGCAATGGAACGGTTTTCAGTCATACTCTTCAAGGGAAAGTAAGAGAGTCACGAATACTGGAAAAATATGATCATATATATAAATCTCACCTCCATCTTCGGCCTTGGCAGTTGCGGCCTTACTTTTGGGCAGGGAAGGCATGGAAGTCAGCGGCTGAAGGACGGAGCCCAGAATCTCATCGATATTGGTTAATTTTCCTACGGAAATAAGTAAGTTTATTAGAGTGAGGAAAGGGTCAAAATACTTTCGAGGTCACAGCCTTGTAATATGGACAAGACAATCAGAAAAGTGATGTGCTCGGTTTGACGTCACGGACTCCCTTTACTACTAAGGGCTAGGGCGGTGCCTTCTTTCAAAGGACTTTGTTTTGGCAAGTGTGACCGTTACCCTGGGTGAATGACCTTTTTAGCCTCATACCGTGGCGGGCCGCGAACCCACAACCTGACGATTCAAAGTTGCTCTTGCTACCAGCCCGGCAACTATTATTGCACTATTTAAATAAAACTCTAGCAATAAGTGGGATGTTTGCTTTTTTGGGGGTGCTCAAATAAAAAAGTACCAAGATTCTGGAATAATTAAATAAAGGGGTAATAATTTGCTCCCCGATGTAATAAAAATTCAAGAAACCTTGATAATAAAAAGGTCCAAACTGATAGTCTATATTACATATAAAGCATGGCTGAATACAATAATTGTAGTAGCAACGTGTCGTAAAAGTATCAAGCAATTAAAAAACGTTTAATGAGTGTCTTAAATCATAGAAAACAATGAAAACTATCATCACTGATCACAATGTAGTCATTATCAATAAAAACGGGCAATCATAGTTTGTATACATTTGTCTTATGGTGTAGTGGTTAGTGTGGGACGATAGGATTGTGTCATTCAGTATTAATTCCACCAGTTACACGTTCTAAAGGATAAATTGGTGGATTAATCCCACTGACAGGCTGGAAAGCCTACTCGGGAGTGAAATCTTTAAGCTTTAGCTGAAAGTACTACATAAAGATCAGACTATCAGTACTCTTCATGAAATATGCAAACTTCTGTACAAAAAAAGCTTCAGTTCTAATAATTAAATATGAAAAATATAAGTAAAAATTATTTTTCTTTTCAAATATTAACCTTGCATCTATTCTGAGAGTAATATTCCTGTAGAAAGTTACATGTAAATGTTTTCTGAAATTAATGATTTTTTCACAAGAACAGTGTATGAATATGTAAAATGGCGTAAGAACAAAAGCATTTAACAGTCCTCTTTCCAGAGCTTGACTGCTACAGTTGAATCAACATTAATATCATTAACCATAATGAATAAAAATCCCTGAAAGCGTATTCAGAACTTCGCAATTCAGACCATAAAGGAATCATATCTAATAATATTTGTACACAATATAGATGTAATTCTGATAGAAATAATTATTGATTACAAACATAAAGTGAAGTTGCAGTTAAACAAAAGGCAATATATTTACCAATAAAAAGTGACAGATTCTTCCTGGCTCTGTCTTTCAGAGATTCCTTCTTTTCCTCTGCCTCTTCTTCTTCTTCTTCCTCTTCCTCCTCCTCCTCTTCTTCTTGCTCTTCCAAAACTACCTCTCCTTCTGCAGCCGTGGAAGCCCTGCGACTGCCTTTGCTTGTCTTGGACAGTTTGCTTGAAGTACTTCTGTTATCATCCTCCTCTTCGGGAGGAGGTGAGTAACCCAAAAGCTTTTCCATTTCGGCAAAGGACTCCTCGGTGCCTTGGTTCAGGAGTTTATCAATATCTTCCGTGAAACTTATAAATTTAGGATTCTTCATCCTTGGCAGCTCCGGGCTACTGGGCCATTCGAAGTTTTCGGTTTCGCCCTGAGTGTCATATCCTTCTGAATAATAACTATACGGCCTTCTTTGTCCCAGTTCTGGACTACTTGGCCATTCGAAGTACGTGTAGTCTTCCCCTTCAGTCTCTTCCTCTACTCTCTCCATGTGGCTCTTAGAAGCGTCACCACTTCCATCAGACCATCCAAGGTCAGTTTCGGTTTCGCTATCACCATAGCTGTTACGATATATGTTTCTTCTGGGTAAGTCCGGACTTCCTTCAGGCCACATAAATCCTGTGTCTTCTGCTTCTTCCTTGCTTTCGGCTTCTGCAATCTTGCTCAGATGTAATACTGGGCTTCCAGAGGGCCATTCGAAGTCAAAATTCTCATTTTCACTCTCAGATGCCACTTTTTTGGAAATATAGAGTTCTGGACTGCCCGAAGGCCACTGAAAATCAAAGTTACTCTCGGTTTTTTCTTCTTCTTCTTGGGCCTTTTTATGTAAATGTAATTCGGGACTTCCAGAGGGCCACTCAAAGTTGAATTCTTTGGCCTCTTCTTCAGCCTGTAATTTCTTGTGAATGTGTAGTTCTGGACTACCTGAGGGCCACTCAAAATCAAAGTTCTCTGAGGCAGTTTCTTCTTTAGTTTTCTTGTAGATATGCAGAGGTGGACTTTCAGAGGGCCATTCGAAATTGAAGTTTTCTTCTTCAGCTTTCTTAGCAATATGCAATTCAGGACTTCCAGTAGGCCATTCGAATGGTTCTAGTGAATTACTCTTATCAAGACTGTGCTTAGAAATGTTACCTTTGGAACTGCTCCTGCTGGCAGTGGCATCCTTAAGGGACTGCACGTTGACATCTGAATTTGTTCTTGAGATATGTTCTTTGCCATCTGGGCTGGTTCTTGTGCCTAATTCTTCTAAATTAGTCTTTTCATTATTTGCCACCGTCATGGCATATTTACCAAGACCAGATTTGGACTTCTTCAAAGAGCGTGATTTAGAAAGCGAGAAAAATTGACCCTCTTCTCCAGCCGACTCACTGGAATCAGACGATTCTGTTGTTTCAGAATCACTTGAGCTTGATTTTTCACATACTCTTTTGTCTTTAGCACTCTGAAGTCCTGTTCCAGACCTCTTTAATTTACTGTGACTGCTTGAGGTTTTCTTTATGTGTCTGTTATTAGCTACATCGGTTTTACTCTCACCTATATCAATATCAGGCCCAAGGGATAATTTCTTGTCACCAAGTATGCTTGATCGAGAACTACTGCGTGACTTTTCTCCTTCACCTGATCTAGACTTTGAGAGATTTGGAGAGGAGTCATTACGCGATCTTCTACCTAGATTTGACGATGAATTATTACGGGACTTCTGACCTTCAATCAAGTCTCCTGATGATCCTTTTTTAACAGCACGTGGAGAAGAACGAGAGGAGGGGCGGCTGTGATTTTCTCCCGAAGAGCCAAGAGCATCATCACGAGAACTCTTTCGCCTTCTTCGTGTGAGACACACTGTAACAACTGGAACATCTTCGTCACTCTCTGAGGATGTTGAATCTGATGACGAGGTTTTACTTGTCTGCGAAGACTGTCTAAAGCGTCTCATGGAACCACTTCGCTTCATTGCATCAGCTTTACCTTTGGAATGTTTCCTTTCAACTAGACGCCCTTTGGAAGGTGTTTTTTCCAACGACGGTACCATTGGTGGCTTCTCATCCAGCTTTGCCTCACCACCACTACTTGCTGCTTCATCGTCATCATTAACTTTTGGCTGTGGAGATAATTTTGACAAGTCAGAGCCAGAACCTTTAGATTTCAGTCGACCTACTTCGTCAGTTTTTGAGCCTGACTTAGTTCTAACACTTGCTGGAGGAGGCTTTCTGTTTTTGTCATCTTCACTTCCTCGTTGCCTTCTTAGTCTCCTGAGCTCCTCTCTTTTTTCCTCTTGCTGTTTTCTCATAAGCTCTGCACTTTTGGGATCAAGATCCATGTTCAAGACAGATTTCCTGCATTCCTTGTTGCCCACACCTGGAACAAAATTAAGCTCAACAGTAGGAGAGGTAGTACTATTCCTGTTGGGTGAAACTGAAGTTGTTTTTCCTGCGCCTGGGACTGGTGAACGAGGTGGCAAAGGTGAGGTTGATTTTGGGCTAGAGTCTCCCACAGTAAGATTAGTTCTTGTATGTGTAGTAGTATTTGAGGAGTTTGCTGATGGAGTTTTGCTGTCATCCTTATCTTTCATCCATCGAGGCGTTGGAGGTGGAGGTATATTTTCAGTTGCAAGTGTCGAGTACTTAGAGGACAATTTAAATGTTGGTGCTTCTACCAACCCAGCTTTTGTGTTATTAACTGGCTTTGTAGGAAGTGATGGAACAGCTGCTAAATATCGAAGAGGTCGAGACACGTATGGGGAAGTATCATTTGCTGTTGTTGCGGTAGTAGTAGTTGATGCTTTATTCACTCCACCAGATGTATTGTCTGTATTGTTTACCTTCTTTTCATCTTCATCATCATCGGAACTCTCAGCAGCTGAGCTAAAATCAGCAGGTGCCTTATTTCTCAACTTAACATCTCCAGGTTCAAAAATGGGTAGAACTCTGACAGCATTTGGAGAAGGAGCCTCGGGAGTCTTAGGCTCTTTCTTATCGTCCATGGCAGCTTTCGTGAGCCTATCTATGGCATCTCTAAAAGCAGGCAATGACACATCCTTCTTAGTAGTACTTGTTGTTGTTGCTGCAGAAGAATTGACGTGATTAGTCAGCTCAGAGGTGTTGTTCGTGTCCCTTGATCTCGTCGTAGAATACGGGGTGGCAGTGGTGTTCTTATCAATATCATTTCCATAGATGCGACTTCGCCAGCCAGATCCGCTGCCTGCGTCGCTACTGAGATAACTATTTTCTCTACTGTAGGTTGGCTTATAATTATTAGTTGTGTCATTATCCTTCAAATAACTATTGCTTCTAGTGTAATTAAAACGACTGGTGTAACTACCCGACCCAGAGCCATATCCTGACTTGTTATAATCCGAGCCATAACCTGACTTGGCATCAGAGTTGTATCCCGACCGATCAAAATTCGTTGCGCTGTTGAGTCGAGAGGTGTAACCCATGGGGGACCTTCCTCCTTCAGATCGAGGAGAATCCTGTGAGAGTCTAGATGTTGGAGGGACGAGAGAATTGCCATAGGAATTAGTAGTGGCAGTGATTGGAGAAGTAGTTGAAAGAGAAGTAGGTCGTGATCTCAGGTTGGGAGACGTAGGTTTAGTTTCTCCAAATTTTGATGCCAGCGAAGCAACATTAGAAGAATTGTCATTGTTGCCAAGACGAGAATTATAAGTGCCGCCACCTGAAATAAGTCCTTACATTAATAATCTGATTTAATTTGTATCAAAAATTATCATGATATAAAGTGTTTTAATTGTCCAGTATTATGTGCATATACGTTGGTCCCTCTTACTGCGGATACTTGAAACCGCGTAAATTAACTTACTCTATACTGTGTAGACTATGATCTCTTTCTGCAATAAATACATGTTGTGACTCCAAATTGCAAAAATTTCTAACAGTAAGGTATTGACAACGATAATAAAATATACAGTAAATAATTTGCAATATTTTTTGCAAATGTGGTATTCAAAACTCAAACACTTTTCATTTACTATTTCTAGACTGCAACCAACTTGCATATAACTGAAACTGCAAACAGGGAAACCATAGATAAGGGGAGACCAATGCATATGCTGTCATACATAACATACAAGTTACAAAAAGTTATACAGAACCAAAAGCACAGGAGCCAATGCTTTTGGCAACAACATCATAATATCATTACCAATGTCATTTGGCAGTTACACAATATAAAAAAATATATGCAAAACTAACACTGCACACTGCTGTCTTTGTCCCATGTTTTTCTTTTACAATCACTGACTAAATTCTTTCTATAACATAAAGAACACCATTCAAACATTTATTACAATATGCTAACATTACACTATTACACCACTTTCGAATTTCAAACAGAAATACAACCGAAACTACTAGAAAAAAAAATCAACATCAAGTTACGACTAATCTAAGCACATCTATAACAAAAATTTAGGAATATTAAAAATAAATAAACTTAAATCTGCAATTCTTTAAATTTTTTCAAATTAAACTGTGAACATAGAAAAATGTACGAATCCAATGAATAAGGTCTTTAATAGTTATTTATACTTATAAACGATAACACAACAGGAAAGCATCACAGCACAACGTGTTATAAGCAAAAGAAATTGAAAGCATATCTAACCTCTTATTCAGAACTTTGCACGGGGCTTTATTGTGAGCTTAAGACACTAAATTACCAAATGTCTTATACAACTGACCCTTGTTCATATTTATAAACATAAAGCAACATCTATTACATTATTAAAAGCAGTAAATTCGCCACCCTTTACAAGCAGCTGCCAAAATAAAAATGTACATTTAATCTAGGTTGTTCCTTAATAATTTTAAGTAAAGACAGAAAGTGCCATACACTCTTATTATCAACTGTCTTCTAGGCTTGACCTTTGTTAATATATATAAAAGCAAAATAAAGAATCCATCTAAGCAATAAATATACTAAATTATCTAATTATTCAAAAGAATGACCCTTGTTAATACATAGAAACGCAAAGTAGGAATGTATTCAATATCCTACTAGGTACAAAACACATTTATTTATCAACTGTCCTATAGACCTAACTGTTGTTAATACATATGAACGAAAGTTAACATTCATTACACTATTGCACTCAGCAAATATACCTGTTGTACGCGAACCAGGGGACGAATATTTATCACCAAGTCTACTAATATAGGGTGAAGTTGTTTGAGTCTTGTAGCTGTAACCTAACAAGTATAATTGGACCATTAAGAGCTGTTACGGTGAAATTGCAACTACAATGCTATTAAGTAATATGATTCTTAATCATTAGGCATTGCTAATATAGTATTAGAGTGAAGCTGTTTAAAAATTACAATAATATAATTTTATTCAGATATTGCTGTTATGGCAATTAAAGGGAAATTGTTTAGGATACGAATTAAGCCATTGGGAGCTGTTAACTCAGCAACTGCAAATGCTGTTAAGTAATGTAATTCTTATTTCTTATTTTTTGCTGTTAGGTCAAGCAAAATAAAGCAATGTTTGTTACTTGCTTATGCTAATTTTTTTTTATCTCAATTTTCTTTATTAGATATTGCTGTTTTGGTCATTAAAACGAAGCTATTTAGAACAATCATAAAACAAGTCTCTATGTTTGTTTGTTGTGATTGGAGAGTTACATAGACTCTTGTCCTTAGATATTTTAGTTAATAGAATATTTTTTGTTTTTATTTATTTGTATGCAGTGAGTTTATGGTTATAATGATTTCTTTGTTGTTGTTATTATAGTTCTTGAAATATATTTTTGTTTATTTTTTTGTTCTATAATTATTTTACGTCCTGGACGATAATGGTTATTAAAACATTTTTTTTTATTTGTCGTTCTATAATGATTTCATTTATGGATGACAGTCATAATAATTTTGCTTGTCATAGTATTATGACGTTAATGATTATATATTTACCGCAATTGGATAAACAAGTATAATAATCAAATAGAGTGTAATGAGTGCCGTTAAAGTAATGCATTTACTGTGTAGAAAGAAACTGGTCATTTACAATGTCTGGATAAAACTTTTATTTATTTACATTTGCCATGAAAACAACATTATATATCGATTCACTTATTTTCACGTCATAAACTCACAGAACACCAATTAAAGGTCGTAATTATATCGAAATTCGAAAAAAAAATCTCCCAATTTGCAAATTATCAGATTTATAACTATAAAAACAATTCCATTAAAGTATCATACGAGAGCATATAGAAATCAATTTATTTATTTATTTAAGTTTTTGGCGTCACTGGAGTGTGATTCCTACAGAAAAACTTCGGGAAAAAATAAAATAAAATAATAACAGCACCAATTAATTGAGTCAGTACCTAGAATAAATATAAAAAAATTGAGTTAAAATATAAATAAATCAAATCTAATTTAACCTAGCCTTATTGAGTCTTATATATATATATATATATATATATATATATATATATATATATATATATATATATATATATATATATAATACCAAAAATAGGCTAAAAAATAACATAACCTAACCAAAAAATTAAAAAAAGAAAGATAAACCCAACTTATGGACCCAGAAATCACACTTCAGAGGCATCATATTATATATATATATATATATATATATATATATATATATATATATATATATATATATATATATATATATATATATATATATATATACATATATATATATATATATATATATATATATATATATATATATATATATATATAGAGAGAGAGAGAGAGAGAGAGAGAGAGAGAGAGAGAGAGAGAGAGAGAGAGAGAGAGAGAGAGAGAGAGAGAGAGAGAGAGAGAGAGAGAGAATACTATCCCTAAAAATGCATTGATTATCTAGACTGACACTTGAATTATAATATAAATATATAAATTACTAAATAAAATATAATCAAGAGGTGGTTTCAAAAGCAAACAAATAAAAACTTTAAAAAAAAATCCTAACTTAAAACATCTGAAATATAATATTCAATCATTAATTGCAAATAAAAGACAACTAATATAAAACTGAGACCAATATATATCTTACCCGAGCCACTTCCGTATCCTCTATTCGTATCCGAACCAGAACCGTATCCGGTACCGGCCCGATCGAGTGAGGCCTCTCTGTTGACGGCAGCCCGGTACGATACTGTTGGGATTGCGCTTGTGTCCCGATTGGATGAAAGAGTACTGCCATATCGGCCGGTACTGTATGTAGATGGCGTACTTAACTGCAAAAGTAAATAAAAAATTGAGTAATAATTATGTATATGTATGTATGTATGAATGTAAACATGAACTATTATCCCCTTGTAAGGGGAGTGACTGAGTAAAAAAAAAAGACTGACTCTTTTGGAAGAGAAAATACAGAGGAGGGTATTCCCAGTCCCCTCGCTCCTTCCTATTTAGTCGACTCTTACGACACGCAGGGGAACACGGAGGAAGTATTCTAGTCCCACTTCCTCTCCTATATATTAGTGTTTATACATATAACTGTCCCTGAACAGGATTCAAACCTATATCTCAAAGACAAGAAATATATGTATATAAAGTTTAAAACCTCTCAGCTAACTGCCAGAGCTAGGGAATGACTTAACTCTACTTTACGTCTCTATTCAGTTTACTCTTACTTCTTAACCTCTCTTGCGGCATACTTCACATGTAATTCAAATCCTCATTTTATTGGCATTTATAATCTAATAAGCACAGTATCATAAGTAAAAACATACAATAAATAACTGTCCTAGACCAGTATTCGAACCCACAGTACAATGACAATTCGCCAACGTACATAGAGCGTTACCAACTGTATCACTGAAAGAATAACAGTAATCGGAAAGCTCTAATCCTCTGACAATATAGGCAATGATATTACTATAGTTATATTTAATTTCCTCCCACTTCAAAAAATCTCGTGGTTTATTTTCCTATTTAGGTCAAAGACTTGCATTTACAGTGGACAAGTAAATATGAATCTGTGTAAAACTGAATTCGGTTCTACAACACAGACACAATTCAATAAAGTACATACAGGATTAATGACTGTACCTCTCTTTTTAACTACGTGTAGAGTAGGTACTTGATTTCATGAATAAATATTGAAATTTGATACAATATATCCTTAGAATTATGAAATAATTCGACTCTGTGTTATTTTCATACATGATTCATTCTTGTGTTTTCAACCTCCAGTTTGTCGTCAGAGCTAAAGATAGCGATACATATATCAACATCAATAATAATGGAATAATAATGACAATTTAAAGTGATGATGATGATGATGATGATGATGATAATGATGATGATGATAATAATAATAATAATAATAATAATAATAATAATAATAATAATAATAATAATAATAATAATAATAATAATAATAATAATAATAATATTTTAATTACAACACTTATCACAATATTATATGCCCTACCAGAATTCTCAAATTACTATTAAAATCTTTTAAAATGAATCCAAGTTATCATCATAATTTTTTTTCACTTACATTCTTACAAACCATACTGACTGTTGAAAGCCTTTGCAACGCAACTTTCTCACAGGGAGACGAAGACACCCTTCCCACTCACTCGTTCGATGATGACTAAAAGAATGACAACACTTACGATGAATATATATTATTCTTTAGGCGTCTTTTGAAGACCGACTCCCACCCCTACCTCCTCCCTCTACGCTGTCCCAAATATCAATCCCCACCCAACCCCTTTCCTCACCTCTAACCAAGCTGTATTCCCCAATTTCCCTCTCTGTAACATATTTTAGCAACTCTTTTCCCCTTTTCTCGTACCCCCTCCCGTACCATACTACTCATAATACTAAAAAAAATCCCCCCATCCCAACTGAGTCCTCGTCTCAATCCCCACTCCCATAGGCTCCTCCCCCTTCCAATAAGTCCTACCCCTTTTATACCACTCACCCTAATATCTCCCCTCGGATACAAAGCATATACCTAGTTACCCTCCTACCCTCCTCATGGGCGGATGATGCATTACGCCCACAGGTTGGCACACGACCCAGGGGGTCGTCATTAGACTTTGTATGTATAAGCTGATTACGAAAGCCTACGACCCGAGGGCACAGAAAATATATATAAAAATAAAAGAAATTCCAAAGGAGAAACTAAAATTAGAAGACAGTAAGAATCAGTAACCTTGAACTGCCATTGCATAAGCAATAAACTTATTTATTTATTCATTTTTGTCCTCATCGAAGTATGAAAACATGAAGATACTGTTACACTATTGAAACCACACATTTAATATTGCGTTTCACGGGAAGTAAAAAAGAAAATCTGCAAGATAGCCTTTCAATTATATTACACATCTCTTATTATCCCTTCAAATCTGACAAGCCTCAACACTCCCCATCTTGGTTCCTCCTCGCTTTAAGTTTCTTTTAGTGCAAGGAGCGTGCATACATTAAGTTATAATAAGGCTAAGACTTGAAAATGAGCAAAATGCAAGAAATAAGGATGCATTATTATTATATTTATTATTATTATTATTATTATTATTATTATTATTATTATTATTATTATTATTATTATTATCATTATTATTATTGTCATTATTATTATTATTATTATTATTATTATTATTATTATTATTATTATTATTATTATTATTATTATTATTAAAATTTTTGTTCCTTATTCTCTTTTTAAAAATGCCTAAGCATACAATAATGTATTATTTTTTTTTTTAATATACAAATAAGTAAAATTAATAAATATTCAAACAAAGAAATATCTAGATGTAAAGTAATAATGTAAATAAAATAATGAAGTACATGAATAAAAATAAATATATACAGTATTAAATAAACAGATAATAAAATATAAAAAAATACAAACCAATATATACAAAAATACAAAGTAATAAAATAAAAAACATAACTAGGTAATCATAGAATTAAATAATTAAGTAATTAGGAAAATCAACAAATATAAGAATAACCAAATAAATGCATGAATCACTAAATAAACACATGAATAAATAGGAGTACAAAATACAATGACTCCCCGACACAGAGATCTTTAGGTGCATTTTTGGTTCTCTCTCTCTCTCTCTCTCTCTCTCTCTCTCTCTCTCTCTCTCTCTCTCTCTCTCTCCTCTCTCTCTCTCTCTCTCTCTCTCTCTCTCTCTCTCTCTCCAAAATACACAATTTATGCGAGAAACAACAACGGAGGAGACAGAGTCCAAGTTTATTTCATTATTTTTTTAAAAGCGACAAAGGTTATTTTTACTACCAGCGCTACACTGGCATTCTCTCTCTCTCTCTCTCTCTCTCTCTCTCTCTCTCTCTCTCTCTCTCTCTCTCTCTCTCTCTATATATATATATATATATATATATATATATATATATATATATATATATATATATATATATATATATATATATATATATATACAGTATATCAGAAAAA
>JAXCGZ010000640.1:25000-50429 GCA_037179515.1 Halocaridina rubra
GAAACATAGACTATATAAAATAGCCCTCTTTTAATCTTAAAGACTTTAGATGATCTGAGCAAACGATAGCTGAACAGGACACACAAATAGATGGATATTGAAATATACCTAATAAATCCCTATGTCCAAAAGGTGAGAGAGTTGAACAAAGATATGTGAAGTCAAAAACTAATTTTATTTCCAGGAGGAAAAAAACAGAAAAAAAATTATCTTGCAATAGGCTACATAAGATTTTTGCTAACAATTTTAAGTTTTTATCTCCAAAAACGCGATAATTTACTTATTGTGAGGAAGATTTAGTGATGTACTCATTAATATATCTATTTATTGCTGCTCTGAAGCGATGCAGGCAAATGTCAACAACCCCAGAGACTGAAAGAATTTCAGTAGTAAAGACCTCTTGGTCTAGCGGTTTCAGTGCATGCTATAGTGAGTGACCTCGGAGAGCAGCGGTTGAAACAGCTGTTGTTTTTATATTTGCCATTCTTGTAGAACAAGAATTTGGGTCAGTGTTGTGGCCAAACCTCTTTTCCTCATACTCGTTCCTTTCTTAAAATCCCAAGTTCCTCAACCTCTTACAGTACTCAGCGTTACAGTACTCAACTAGACAGTACTCAGTGTTACAGTACTCAACTAGCCACATAATTATCTACTTTAGTGGGTTATCTAACAATCACAGAAAAAAATGGAAACGCAAAGGCGAAAAGAAACCCTTAAGAAACTTATAAAAATCATAATAAAATAATAATCTAATAGCTACAGTGACTTCTATGATCATAAACTGAAATTAATCTTAAAAAATCATCAGTACAGGAAAAGTCAATATAAGAGATTGAGTATCTGTTCATATATCTATTTGCCTATCTATCTATCTATTTATCATATATATATATATATATATATATATATATATATATATATATATATATATATATATATATATATATATATATATATATATATATATATATATTAGCCTAAAATAATGATGAAAACTAAAAATAAAACGAGAGCACCATTAGCTATACCCCAGATACCTAAAAATAGTCAACTCGTAACATTTATTTTCGGCTAATCTTATAGAGGAGAGTTTTAGGGGTGCCATAACTCACATGATAGAGGGCCGGGTACAAGTGCCAGCCTGCTACCAGACAGCGAACTTGGATACTCCGCACACAAAAGGATATGTACACGTATCATACATACACATACATACATAAATGCAGGTGCATGTAAACATAGTCAGGTGTTCATAACCAAAAATACACATAAAAAAAAACTACAGAACAGATAACATACAAATACCAAGATTTTTTTTTCACAAACACCTGCAGAGATTCTTAAGAGAAAAACATATAGGGCTTTTACAAAGATTAAAGAACTATTAAATTGCAATATATACCAAACTGCTAACTATGCAAAGGTCACAGGGCTAAAAAGGACATAGTGCTACTTCTTAGAACTAGCAATTACCTGTATGAAACCAACATTTTACTATCCAAAGATTATAGTACCAAAAAGGACAAAAAGTGTACCTTAAAGACGTATTTTAATCCCAATGTAAAAAGCAGATGACTTCACGTTCAGAGGCGAGAGCTAAAAAGTCCAGCACAATCCATGTATTTTACCAACAAGTTATTCAAGTCAAACTCTTGCGAACAGGATATAATAAAAGTTAGCATCCTCTATACTAGTACATGACAGAACCGCTCTCGTACGTCAGAAAACGTCATCACCAAGAGTGTTGATGCCAAAGTGCGAGATAATACGAGCTCCAAATGTTCACCAGTGAAGGAAATTGACCCTTTAAACATTAGCCTTCAAAATTCTTCATGAATTAACTACTTTAAGTACTCTGTAATGTGGCACTCAACCATTCTTGATGTTGTTTAAAAGCTGTGACACTATTCACACCTACAGGGTTCAAAGACACTTTGGCATTCACTGTAAACAGAACTTGTTCTGCCTCCAAGAGTTCATGTTCTATGTCACTCAGCATTTTATTCTTCTTTCTCCTGTGGTGGGGGGACAGTTATACCGTCTCAGTGTTCCCCTGCGTGTCGTAAAAGCTTACCAGAGACAAGGCATAGGAGGGGTTTGGGGTAGAAAATTTTCAACTAATAACCTAGTAATTAACTCTCTAAGTGTACATGATAGTGGAATAAGTGAGGGCAGAAATGAGGAGATTGGTAGCACTGAGTGAAACATGTGACTGGGTATCTCGGTCACCTCCTTTAAAAGGGGATGACGACCCTTGTATATAGAAAGAAACATATAAAGAACGGCGCATCACACACACGCTATTTCTCATACAGTTTGACACAACTTTCAAAAAATTTATTTTCCGTAAACATAATGTCACACATTTCCAAAATCTTTAAATTCATTATGAACAAGTCATGTATCACAAACTAGCAAAATCTTCCAGAATTTGGAAAGAATATAAACAAAAATCAAATATCTTGCTAAAAGAAAACTTGTAACAATATATTTACACCTCTCAAAACAAACTAACAATACTTTCAATATAAACAACTAAATTCAGGCCTCATTCTGAAAGTAGCAGTTTTCATAACTTAAAACTCATGAAGATGTTCCTAAAAGAATAATAAAGAGGTTATTTTTCAACCGAGTTTTTAAAGCCTTCCAAGAATATGGGGGTCTGATTTATGTAATAAAAATAAAAATAAAATAAGCATATTTAATGTCTTTCCAAAAACCGAACGCTTAAAAGCTATATTTTTACGATTTTCAATATACTGTTTACAGTTTCCAAGAGTTAAAATAAGCCGCGAAATAGATTTGACAATTTGGCTGACATTTGCTACAATTATTACAACATAATGTGTTTCCACGTTAGAATCTAAAAAAAGAAAAAAAATCATGTGTGATCAAATCACGAAGAGTAGAATAACGCAAAAATAAACACACAAACAGCAAGAGACTTATTTTTTGTTAGAGATAAAATAACTCATATTTGGGTCCTGAAAGAAAAATAGTGAGACTGAACACAATACTGAACGCATATTATTATACATATGGAATTCAATATATAAGAGGCAGATATACATATAACGTCATCTGTGAGGACTCTTAACGCTAATTAATATTAATTTTGTCGCAAAATACATATAATATATATTGATACATGCACTTCCTGATAAAATACTTAGTACAACATCGAGAATCTTATATTCTAGCAAGCATTATACCTACGATCAACTTTACGTGATTACAGTAAGACTAACAAATAGTACGCGAAAATACTGGACCATTTAGTACTAGTCTAATATTAATTTTCATACTGTAATTAAGCGAAGCATAACTATTCTTAAGAGACAATAATCTAAATATAAATATTCTAAAGGTGTCTTATTAATATCATGCATAAGATGAGATACAATTCTTTGAGAGAAACATTTGAAAAATCTTTGATGACTCTTTCGAAAGTCAGTAAAATTAAAGAATTGTATATTCATATCTAAGTCTGGTCGAAGTTTAATAATACATATACCGCCTTTACGCCATTTCTTTAAAAAAAAAAACAATAATAAAAAAACTTATCAAGCATTGTTAATACAGTATACACAGTACATAAATATTAACCTATAAATAAAAACGAATATTCTAGAGAGTTTAAGACCTACTTTTCTAATAGTTCTAAACACTGACTAAAACATTTAGTTCAAACGACTTACTCCTGAGAATGTGGCCGTCCGTTTATTGTACTGAAATGAAAAATAAATAAATTTCGAATTAGTCGTAAATTTTGCAAAAATTTCAAAAAGTCACCCAAAAAGAACTGGTTTCCATTTCGAATCCGGACAGAACGAGCTTAAAAATTTTGGAAATATGATGAAAGTAAAAAATTAGAGCGCTGTCTATCGTGTCAGGTAATATTACCCATGCCTAAGATATATTTCCATCTTATATTTATCTTCTTTATTGACATATTATCTCATGTTTACAGGGGGTCACTGATCCAAACTAGCCTCTTGGCGATGAGTGTTGGCTTACGCTTAAAATTCTAGTGCAGAACGACTCTCCTGAAACCGATCCTTTCCACTGTTCCAGACATGGGACAGGCACACAGTGGATTTACACTGTACCCCCAAGTGGCTGGATATATATTTTTGTGTTATTATGACAAGTAAATACCTAAAATGCAAAATAGCAACAGAAACACACATGAAAAAAAGCTACGGAATCCATCCAAGTGTAGATTGTATGCGTAAAACTGACAAGTTCGTAAGCAAATAGATGTCTAGTACAAGTTGTCATTGGGTACCAATATGGCACTCTCTAAAAACGACAAACTTGCCACTGGGTATCATTATGGCACTCTCAAAAAACGGTAAAGTTGCCATTGGGTCCCATTATGGCACTGTCCAAAATCGACAAAGTTGCCATTGGGTACCATTTTGGCACTAAAAAAACGGTAAAGTTGCCAATGGGTACCATTATGGCACTGTCCAAAATCGACAAAGTTGCCATTGGGTACCATTATGGCACTCTCAAAAAACGGTAAAGTTGCCATTGGGTACCATTATGGCACTGTCCAAAATCGATAAATTTGCCATTGGGTACCATTATGGCACTCTAGAAAAACGGCAAAGTTGCCATTGGGTACCATTATGGCACTGTCCAAAATCGACAAAGTTGCCATTGGGTACCATTATGGCACTGTCCAAAATCGACAAAGTTGCCATTGGGTACCATTATGGCACTGTCCAAAACTACAAAGTTGCCATTGGGTACCATTATGGCACTGTCCAAGAATGACAAATACAAAACAAAACAAATGAAACTCAAGCTTCAGTTCCTCTTTGTGATTCTAAGCATTGAAGTGACAAGCTTTTAGATGTCTCGTTCAATTTGGCACTTGGCACCCAATATTAAATTCTATTTAATGTGGAACTAAGGCCATAACCATAGTGTATCTAGGTCGGATCGTTATAATTCAAGTCAGATTATTTCCTATATTTCATTTCATCACAGTTTCGCTACCCAACTTCTACTCCTTGGCACTTTGGCACTGTTTGGTTGTTATCATTTTGTTTTATTTACTACCGTCAAATCACGTGTTTGATATCAAATTTCTCTAGACTGACATAGTTCTTATGTATATATTGAATTTGTTTTCATTATATAAATAATAAACAGACGTTTATTAATGTAATCATCAAACACGTGTTTGCTATCACATTTATATCCGTTGACAGTGTTTCTGAAGTACTTTTATATAATTACAGTAATTTAAAAACATGTGTTTGCTAACTAATTTCTACTGCTTGGCACTGTTCGCAAATTACATGTTTTATTAATATACTCTATAGACCTGAGTTTGCTATCATATTTATTTCAATCTATCGATTTGTCTGTCTATACATGCATACACATTCACACGCACACGCACGCGCACACACATGTATGCACGCACGCACACAAACACAAATATATATATATATATATATATATATATATATATATATATATATATATATATATATATATATATATATATATATATATATTAATATATATATATATATATATATATATATATATATATATACATATATATATATATATATATAATATATATATATATATATATATATATATATATATATATATATATATATATATATATACATATATATATATATATATATATATATATATATATATATATATATATATATATATATATATATATATATATCTATATATCTATCTATATATATATATATATATATATATATATATATATATATATATATATATATATATATATATATATATATATATGTATGTATGTATGTGATTACCTAATTGTGATTACCTAATTGTGTTTACGGGAAAGAGCCCAAAGCTCGTATCTTCCCGTCTCCTCATCGGTTCCATTTTATACTTAGTGATACTTATCATACCTGTCCTTAAAACTATGGATTGAGATAGCATTAACTACCTCCTCGCTTAGCCAATTCCAATTATCAACTACTCTTACACTGAAAAAGTATGTGTGTGTGTGTGTGTGTGTGTGTGTGTGTGTGTGTGTGTGTGTGTGTGTGTGTGTGTGTGTGTGTGTGTGTGTGTGTGTGTGTGTGCGTGTGTGTGTGTAAATCTTAACAAAATATAGAATGGAAAGACTGAATAGATTGGAGGAGGAGGACACTTCCGGGATAGAGCGAAATGGAGAAGATGCTCATAACTGACAGGCTAAAAACCCTACCTGTGGGAGGAAAGATAGAAAGAAAGAAAGCTCGCTGATTGGTCGGTGCAGCGACTGCTTCTTCCCATCTACCTCCATACTCTGGAACTCTCTTCCTCCTTCTGTCTTTCCTAATTCTTATAACATTTCATCCTTCAAAAAGCAGACCTATTGTCATCTCAGGGCCTAGTCCTCCATATCTCTAGGTCCTCTGTACTTTGACTTTTTTTTCTGTCTGTCATTTTTCTTTGTGTGACATTACCTCATCTCTGCCTTGTCCTTGACCTTTTCCTTGTTCCTTCATCTTGGTGTTTTCATGAGCCCGGGCCTTTATTGATGAGGGCAGTTTTTGCCTGTCCCGGTGTCACACTCATAATATATATATATATATATATATATATAATATATATATATATATATATATATATATATATATATATATATATATATATATATATATATATATATATATATATATATATATTCGTGTGTTTTGTTATCATTCTATTTCATTAATAATGTCTCAACATATCAACAAAGGAGTTATTAGTGATTGTTATCGGTTGCGTTAACTTTGTTACCTAAATTTCTTGTTGATACATACATAAAAACGCTATACAAAGGGAAAAAAACGGAGAGGTGGTGATGATGATGATGATGATGATGATGATAATGATGACGACGATGAAGACGACTACGACAAAAATATTGATAATAATAATAATAATAATAATAATAATAATAATAATAATAATAATAATAATAATAATAATAATAATAATAATAATAATTATAATAATAATAATAATAATAATAATAATAATGTTTGCTGTCAAGATCATTCTTGGTTTCCTGACATTACAAGTAACGAGTATATGTGTATGTGTGTGTGTGTGATAGAGAGAGAGAGAGAGAGAGAGAGAGAGAGAGAGAGAGAGAGGAGAGAGAGAGAGAGAGAGAGAGAGAGAGCTAGAGAGAGATGGAAAGAGGGAGAGAGAGAAAGAGAGAGCGAGAATCTTAAAATTACGTAAACAAATTTTAATACTACCTCTATGCCTCGTGTGTTTGCCTCTGTAAACTCAACACGCCACTGAGTACATCATTGCTTGTGTTAGGTCAAGGGTAAATTATTCCTTTCATATGGGCAAAATAAACAAATAAATATGATCGTTTTACCTCGCGGACTTTCATTTCTACTAAGGGTTAGACCAGTGCCTTCTTGCGAAGACCTTGATTTTGGTAGGTGTGATCGTTACTCTGAGTGAATGTCCTGTCTAACCTCAGACAGTGGCGGGCCGCGAATCCTTGACCTGACGTCTCAAAGCCGCGAGTGTTACCAATTTGTCAAGGGGACGACAAATAAATACATATTAAATAAATAAATAAATAAGAATATTCTATTAAAACAAGCGATTCATAAAGGAATTAAAATACTAAGGAAATGCAATATTAGCAGCGAAAGTAAAAATAAACTACCAACATTCCATTAAATAAATAAGAAGAATAACCAAAATATATAAAATAAGCGTACAAATAAATAAACAAACACAGGTCTAAAATATAAAATAATAAATAAAACAGACGAACAAAAATACGATATTGAATAATAAATATCATATGATTAATTTTCATCATATGATATATTAAAGATATTTTCTCTTGATAAAATAAACAAAACAAAACAAAATTCAAAAACACGACTAAGATAACATATAATACTCAAAAAAAATAAACGGATAAATAATCAAGGGTTTTTTTTTTTTTTTTTTTTGCTAAGTTTACCCTGTAAACCACGATCAATGTGTAGTTTACACACATCTAATTACGACACGTCAAACAAGCAATATGCATTGAATTTCGTGTGTAAACAAAAACGTAAATAAAAATACTCGTATATATCAGGTTGTTCTCATTACGTAGAATTCAATACTAAATTTAATATCTTTTTTTATGGCTGTGACACCGGGACAGGCAAAAAGGAAAAAAGACTGCCCTCATCAATAAAGGCCCGGGCACGATAAAACATTAAGACGAAGGAAAAGAAAAAGGTTACGGATAAGGCAGATATGAGGTAATGAAACACAAAGGAAAAGGACAGACTGATAGAATAGTCAAAGTACTGAGACCGAGAGATATGAAGGATTAGGCCCTTAGATGACGATAGATCCGCTTTTTGAAGGAAGATAAATTATAAGAATTAGGTAAGACAGAAGGAGGAAGAGAGAAAGAATTAAAAATTCCATTCATTTTTTCACAGTTTCATGCATCATGATTAATCACCATTAGAAAAGGGGTGGGCACAGACATGTTGGAGCTGGGGAACTAAGATTGGATGCCCGCTTACCATCCATGGCCCTCATGCAAAACTCTATCATAAACCTCCAAACAATTTCCAAAAGTCGGATAAAGCAGCTGTCCAAAATTGGTAATCACTGTAGTGATATAATTTAAATAACTTGTAAACTTTATAATAAACTCCAAGTTTTCGCTGCTAAACTAATTTTTAAATACCATTCAACCTGGTCTTCCAGTCCTAATTAATTTTCAAACGCCTTTCAAAACGGTTTTCAAGAACTGGTGAAACTGTAAACTATGGTCAACAGATATATAATTGCAAGCTATATCGTAAACTCTAAAAATTAATTATTAAACAAATTTTAATGACATTCAAGTAGGTATTTTATTGTGACAACCTAGCAGTTCATTAATGAACAACTTTCAAATGTCTTTCAATAAACTTGGCATTACAATACAATTTTCAAATATCCATAAAAAAACTTTTAAGATATGGTGTAACAGTACATGACAGAAATTGAAATATAATTGAAAACTGTATGGTTAAAATCACTACTAAACAGGGTTTATATTAATAAAATATTTATATACCCCTTCCAAATCAGCCTCGCTTGTCAAACAATTTTCAAACGTGTTTCAAAAAAGCTTTCAAGTCTTGAAATATAAATGAAATATGAAAATTACAATATAATCGAAATTCCAAAATCAGCTTCCATTTGTTAAAGAATATTTAAACGTTTTTCAAATCAGATTTCAAGAACTGAAGTATTTAAAATACAAACAATTAAATGTCATTGAATAATATATAAAAAAAACTTAATACTAAACAAGCTTTTGATTATAAAATATATTTCATATATTTTCAAAAGCTTTCAGGAAATTGTTTATGAATAAATAAAGAACTTTTAAATTTTCTTGAATACCATATTATTAGAGCACTTCTAAACAAGCATTTTTATTACCAAACAAATTTCAAATATTTTCAAAAACTGCTTTCAAGATTCAATACATGAATAAAATATGAAAATTAAAATGTCATTTGAAGTCGATACCACAGACTCAGCACTTAAAGAGTGCTGCAAAATTAGAATTTTTTTTTTATTGATTTTCAAAACTTCTTTCAAGACTTGATATATGAATAAAATATGAAAAAAAAACATAAGAAAACTATATCATAAAGTCACAACTAAGCATTAATGAATGGCCCATATTATTCATTGAGAGTGCCAAGAAACGGTAATATAGTTCTTATTTTGGGAGATCATAAAGCTCTCTTCAACCTGCTCTTAAATAGTTAGTGACCAGAAAGAGATAAACAACATCTGTGAATTACGAAGTCATATATATATATATATATATATATATATATATATATATATATATATATTTATATATATATATATATATATATATTAACATGAAATAATACCTAAACAAAATGCTAGAAGAAACCTGAGTACAATAAAACCCAGAATCTATCTTTAGCTAAGTTATATAAACAAATAAATAAAAAACACAAAACTGAATAAGTAAATAGATAAGCCAATCACTAAATAAACATAAGGACAAGTAAAAAGAAAACTAAACAATGAAGCAATTAAACGAAACAAACAACTGAAATGAAACTTAGGCATAGGAAGGAAATCTTGTCTAAGAGAGAAAAGTCTTCCTCGATCCCGCGCTAAGATATAAAAAGAGAAAATCTCTGCCAACATATTGGAACGCAAAGGTATCAAGACGAAATTTCTTTCTCTCAGGTATTGCTGCCATCCTGAGTGAGTGTGTGTGTGTGTGTGTGTATGTGTGTGTAAGGCTGTGTGTTGTACATACCACCTAACGCTCTCTGTCTGTCTGTCTGTCTGTCTCTCTCTCTCTCTCTCTCTCTCTCTCTATATATATATATATATATATATATATATATATATATATATATATATGTATGTATATAAATATATATATATATATATATATATATATATATATATATATATATATATATATATATATATATATATATATATATATATATATATATATAGAAGAAGAAGAAGAAGAAGAAGAAGACGAAGAAGACGAAGAAGACGAAGAAGAAGAAAGAAGAAAAGAAGAAAAGAAGAAAAGAAGAAGAAGAAGAAGAAGAAGAAGAAGAAGAAGAAGAAGAAGAAGAAGAAGAAGAAGAAGAAGAAGAAGAAGAAGAAGAAGAAGAAGAAGAAGAAGAAAGAAGAAGGACTTATGCCGATTCTGCTGCTTAAATACAACAATAAAACAAGCCATTAATGTCAAATACAAATAAATCTACATTTAATACCAGTAACTGGCACTAGAACCATTCAACGAGTAAGAGGAATATACTAGAGTTTATATATCTGTTTATCTATATACAAGGCCATAATCCCTCTATAAGGGGTTGGCCAAGTCAAAGCATAACTTTGCCATAATCACTGTATAAGAGGTTGGCCGAGTCAAAGTATAACTTTAGCTCTTTAAAAGAGGCTTACCAGTACCCTTGCTCCACACCATTTAGTAGTTTTATTTCGAAACGCAGGGGAACACGGAGGCGGTATTCGTGTCTTTCACCTTAGGGGAAACAAAGAATAAAATTCAGAGGAAGAGAGGAAGATAGAATGAGCTATGGGAGGCAGAGACACTTGCGACGTTTTATATTTAAATCTCTATGTCATTCTCCGTCGGTTAAATTACTGAATATATTTCTTACAAATAACCAGAAAAGAAATCATAAACATTCTATAGGAACATATTTACGATTTACCATTAAAATTTTTCTGTTTCATTCTAATTCTATGTCACCTATATAGTCCTTCCATACATGTAAATATAATAGATGGGGGAAGTCCCCCTTGCAAAAAAAGGTGGCCAAGTTCAGAGCACACACCCATTCACCAGAATGAAACATGAATATCAAATAGAGAGATTTCCAAAAATAAATTTCGAAGTCGTCGGACAGAAAAAAGGTTTATTTGTGAGTTTAGTGTTTCCTAGTACCGTACCCACCTGAGAGAGAGAGAGAGAGAGAGAGAGAGAGAGAGAGAGAGAGAGAGGAGAGAGAGAGAGAGGAGAGAGAGGAGAGAGAGAGAGGAAAGAGAGAGAGAGAGAGAGAGAGAGAGGAGAGAGAGAGAGAGAGGAGAGAGAGAGAGAGAGAGAGAGAGAGAGAGAGATCAAACATTCATAATAAGTTCTGAACAGTCCTGGAAAGAGATAAAAGGATAGCAGTATATATATATATATATATATATATATATATATATATATATATATATATATATATATATATATATATATATATATATATATATATATATGTATATATATATATATATATATATATATATATATATATATATATATATATATATATATATATATATATATAATTATAAGCGTGACACAGGGACGGGCAAAGAAAACTGCTCTTATTGGGCCCGGGCACCAAAATGAAAATCAGCAGCTTAAGGACAAGGAAGAAATAAGAATGATACACAATAATGAAGGGACATGCGGAAAGAATAGTCAGAGTAATGAAGACCTAGAAATATGACAAGGATTAAACCCTGAGATGACGATAAGTAAACTTTTTTAAGTAAAAAAGGTTACATGAGTTAGGGAAGACAGAAGGAGGATGAGACTTGCAGAAACTGGCAGTTAAAGGAAAGAAGCAGTCACTGCATCGACCAATCTGCGAACTACAAATCTCCACCCAGTACCTGTGTGACGAAGCCGCCTTAAAAACGCTTTGTTTTCCCATTTGTAGAATCACTAAAAGCTATTTTGCCTCAATTTAAATCCATAAAAGTTTCTATTCTGTCATTTCAAGAATCCCTAAGACGTATTGTTCTGTCTTTTCTAGAATTCCTTATAGCTGTTAGTCTGCCCTTTCTAGAATCTAATACAGTTGTTACTTAGTTCTTTTTAGTATCCCTAGCAGATGTTATGCTGTCCTTTCTAGAATTCTTAAACACTATTATTCTGTCCTTTCTAGAATATAAAACAACTGTTACTATGTCCTGTTATTCTGTCCTTCCTAGAACATCTAACGGCTCTGCTTTTGGCCCGATTTCTTAAATAGTGTAAATCTAGGATACCATATTGTTAGTTTACTAGACACACACAAATGGATTTCATAAACGCATCTGACTCGGTTCTGTGTATGGCTAGGATCCCGTACGGAATCCTAGCCATACACAGAACGAAGTCAGATGCGTTTATGAAATCCATTTGTGTGTGTCTAGTTAACTAACAATATGATATCCTATGTTTACACCGTTTAAGAAATCGGGCTTTTGTCTTATCATGAAGAATCTTGGCAAAGGTGGACAATTGAAGTGTAAAAAACATTTTGGTGGAGTCGCCGCCATGCGCTTAAATGCAACTTACATTGTGACACTAATGTCGTTTCATAAAATGAAAACTATTATTATTATATTATTATTATTATTATTATTATTATTATTATTATTATTATTATTATTATTATTATTATTATTATTATTATTATTATTATTATTATTATTATTATTATTATTATTAGTAGTAGTAGTAGTAGTAGTAGTAGTAGTAGTAGTAGTAGTAGTAGTAGTAGTAGTAGTAGTAGTAGTAGTAGTAGTAGTAGTAGTAGTAGTAGTAGTAGTAGTAGTAGTAGTAGTCTAGAGTTTGAGTAGCTTTTAACTTTAATATTTTCATCAATTTATGACTAAAATATTTTTATGATCGAAGATTTATTCAATAACTTTTTTCTTTGTACACTTGCACACACAGTAACCATCCAAGACAAGTATACACAATGAAACAATATTCTGTTAGCAATTTTTTTATAATTGGACACGCTCAATATATCCTTTACTAGACAAAAAAAAAACTCATTAAAAGAATTCATTAGAAATCTCAATATGACTCTTTCTTCAATCAAATGAACACACCCGTGCTTGTTCTGACTTCATAGAACAATAAGATGTGTTATGTAACTTTCTAAAATAATTATTAATGGTAAATAATTTCATCTAAATAAAAAAAAAACTGCTGATAAATTTCGTCATTTGAACACACCCTTCCTTCAATCCGCTGAACACAGCCGTGCTTGTTCTGTCTTCACATCTGAATTAATTCACATCTATTAACTGTCTTGGCAAATAATCTTAGTCAACTAAAAACTGGTGAACACAATTTTTCTCAACAACCATGCCTGTTCTGTCTAATTGAACTAAAAACCGTTGACAAATTCAACTAATTGAACACACTAATTTTCAAGTCAGCTGAACACAACCATGCCTGCTCCTCTTTGTCTTAGTGAATTACATATTGTTGATAAATTTTCCTAATTGAACACATCCTCTTCCTAATCAGCTGAACACAACCATGCCTAATCTGTCTTCCGAGAACAATTATTTATATTATCTCAATAATAATAATAATAATAATAATAATAATAATAATACTAATAATATATATATATATATATATATATATATATATATATATATATATATATATATATATATATATATATATATATATATATATATATACACACCTCACAAATAATATATAATTCAACAAAATTCCGTTACTAATTTCGACTAATTGAACAAACCCGCTTTACAATCAGCTGAACACAACTATTCCAGTTTGTTTAATCAAACTAAAACATTGTTTTATGATATATTTACCAATTTCTATAATTAACCAAAACAGAGAGAAATTTTGCTACAGATTATATTTGCACAGTCACAACACTACAGATATTCAGTACAGCAAAAAAAAAAAAAAAAAAAAAAACTGTTGATCAATTCGACAAATGAACACACCCATACTTTCCTTCACTTAAACGCAGCAGCCATGCCTCTACCGAGCCCTCTCAACTTCTTCAGAATGAAATATAATTCCCCTAAATAAATTTTTCCTTGTCACAAACGCCTTTTCTCCCTTACACATTTAATTGGTAACATTTCTTTTGATCGTTAAAGTCAAGAGAGTAACGAGAAGAGGTTGACTTTTATATACAGGAGACAATTCGTCACAGTTGGTATCTTGTGACAACTGTGTTATTAAATATATTAAAATGAATGATATCTGTATACAGTTATTTCCCCTTGGGGTTTTTAATTTATTTTACAGTTTATGTATGGTTTTCTTTTATTTGTGTGACATTATATATATATATCTATATATATATATATATATATATATATATATATATATATATATATATATATATATATATATATATATACTAAGGAATAAAAAGATTCAATATAATATCATTTGAGCCACATTCCCATTGCCAGTCGCGCTATAGTGTTAGTTTTCATAATACTAAATCTAGTTCAAAGAAAATTTAGCTGTATCAACCTTCGTTACACTTCAGTCTTACTACCCACTTTGCTCTGGTTTCACCCATATCCATTACCTTATTCATAAACTGCTGAAATTGGACTTGTCGGGCCTGTTCCTCCTGCAGTAGCATCTCTCTTTCTTGTTCTTGGCGCACAATCCTTCTCAACCGCTTCATGGCAATGCGATACACCTTCAAGTCTTCAAAGGTAGTGTCAGGGCGGCTGACAGCTCTTTTCAGCATCTTCTTCAGTCTGTGGGCCTCTGCATAATTCCTAGGTTTGATGTCCATAAGCTTCAAGAGTCTTGGGGAGACACCTATTCTATCTCCTTCGTGTTCTCCGTCGCTAGGACTTTCCTCCCTTCGTTCCGGAGGGCGTCTCCTAAGAGGAACATGCTTCTGAGACTCCTGTTTTTGCAGATGGTTAAGGTTATGTGTCTGCAAGTAACGTCTGGCGGCTTCGGGTGAGTCTGGAAGGTCAAAAGTGACCATTCGGCGAATGAGGTCTGAATCAACAGTGCCATTTTGCAAAGAGTCGAGATTTAAGGATCTCCTGTTCAACAGAGAGGCAGCTATATCACTGGAAGTTCTTCTGTAGGGTAACTGATCTGTTGTTGAAGCATGACCAGGATCTCTGATAATGGCCTGTTGAGGTCCTGCGAGGTCCAAGTCGAAGTCTAAAGAAAGGCGATTCCGAGCTCTGGCGCGAACGTGGCTAGGTCCATGGCGTTGTATTGCCAGTACCAAGTTCGAATCCCCTTCGTAAGGCGAAGGACCTGTGTCTTTAACGTGCCGCGCATCCGCTAACAAGAATTTCATTAATTCCGTCGTCATGGCGAACCGAGTTACAAATCACAATACACACAAAAAAACACAAGATCACAAATTCAAGAGCGCCTTCTCACTCTGGCAAAAGAAATAAACAGTCCCTATTTCACGAAAATTCTGAGTAACAAAAGCCACTGAACACATAACCAAAAGCAAAGTGAATCTAAATCAGTTTTTCTAAATGCACAAATCACATGATTCTAATTATTTTCAGGTCCCACGCGAACCGGAGGGTGAAGTGTCGCATGTGAGAGGCGAAACAGCAGTGTTGCAGAAGAACAGAAAGAGAGTCAAAAGGGAGGGGTTGGATATGGGTACTGTCCCCCCTTCTCTCTCTCTCTCTCTCTCTCTCTCTCTCTCTCTCTCTCTCTCTCTCTCTCTCTCTCTCTCTCTCTCTCTCTCTCACGTGGGATAAAGTTAGCTTTAAAAGCATGAGGGGGGCCACCGCGCCCGGTAATAGTGTCCAACTGCCAAACGTATGTATATAAGAAGTAACGCGTGGGCCGCTTTACAGCACTCTTTTAACACTGACCCTCGTCCCTCAGCATCATCATCATCATCATAATAATAAAAATAATAATAATAATAATAATAATAATAATAATAATAATAATAATAATAATAATAATAATAATAATAATAATAATAATTATTATTATTATTATTATAATTATCTCTTATTCCGGTTTTACGTCACGGACTCCCTTTTCAACCAAGGGCTAGGACGGTTGCCTTCTTGCGAAGGACTTGTTTTGGCAGATGCAATCCTTACCCTGAGTGCATGCCATTGCGAACCTCAGACCGTGACGGGGCGCGAACCATTATCATTATTTAACAGTAGTAGTAGTAGTAGTAGTAGTAGTAATAGTAGCAGTAATAATAATAATAATAATAATAATAATAATAATAATAATAATAATAATAATAATAATAATAATAATAATAATAATAATAATAATAATAATAATAATAATAATAATAATAATATTTATTGACGTCCGTCTTGTAACATATGCTACACAAGATATAAATCATTGCAACAATATCCAGATCATATCAAAACTTTCAACAAGTCTCTATTATAAGTTTTGCAGAAAAAATCTTGCATTAGCATCTACTGAGTGTCGTAGGAAGGTACTTAAAGGGATAAAGAAACGGAAGGCTGGTACTTTTTATCCCTTTCCTAAAATCTTTACCTAAGACAGACACACACAAAAATACACACACATACACACACAAACAAATATATACACACATTGACAGAGAAGGCGAGATTGGGAAAGGTATGGTGAAGACCTGCTCTCTCAAGCTTTATTACAAATGTGGCCACCTTGCTTTACTGAAAATCAAACACGAACACTACATGTAAAGAGTAATTATTTTAGTTTTAATTGCATGAATCGTAAATCCCTCGACATGAGCTCAATAAAAGCTTTTTAAGTACACCTGAACAAGAGGGAATCTCGTAGACATTCTGTTGAGTATTTTAGGTCTAAAACAACGAGGAGGAGGAGGAGGAGGAGGAGGAGGAGGAGGAGGAGGAGGAGGAGGAGGAGGAGGAGGAGGAGGAGGAGGAGGAGGAGGAGAAGGAGAAGGAGAAGGAGAAGGAGAAGGAGAAGGAGAAGGAGAAGGAGAAGGAGAAGGAGAAGGAGAAGGAGAAGGAGAAGGAGGAGGAGAAGAAGAAGAAGAAGAAGAAGAAGAAGAAGAAGAAGAAGAAGAAGAAGAAGAAGAAGAAGAAGAAGAAGAAGAAGAAGAAGAAGAAGAAGAAGAAGAAGAAGAAGAAGAAGAAGAAGAAGAAATAGAAAGAGCAGGAAGAAGAAGAAGCAGAAAATATTTTAATCTCTTTGAGTAGGTATTCAACTACTAAACTATACTGTTAATAGAGGCTTAGCAGGGCTTTTTTTTTTTTTTCCTATTATTGTAAGGCATCTCTATAGAAAAGATTTGGGTCTCACGGAAGCCGAGTGGTTAAAATACTCGACTCGGGCGTTGACCGTCTTGCCGTCGAGTCCACCGTAGGGTGATAGGAAAGTCATCCACTCTTAGTTCCCCAGCCACACCGTGGATCCACCCCCATAATGGGGACTAAAAGTGACATACAAAACGAGGTTGTTTCACTGTAGAAATTATTTTCCTGTGTGTGTGTGTGTGTGTGTGATTACCTAATTGTGATTACCTAATTGTGTTTACGGGAAAGAGCCCAAAGCACGTATCTTCCCGTCTCCTCATCGGTTCCATTTTATACTTAGTGATACTTATCATACTTGTCCTTAAAACTATGGATTGAGATAGCATTAACTACCTCCTCGATTAGCAAATTCCAATTATCAACTACTCTTACACTGAAAAAGTATTTCCTTGCATCCTGCAAAGAAGTTTTCTTACGAAGCTTCAAACTATGACCTCTAGTTCTAGAGCCAGCCATATCAAAATATCCATCCCTATCCACTCTATCATAACCATGAAGGAATTTAAAGACTGTCACCATATCCCCCTCAATCTTCTAGCTTCGAGTGATGATAATTCTAATTACCTCAGCCTCTCATCATAACTGAGATTACGTATTTCTGGCACCAGTTTCGTGGCATGTCTTTGAACTTTTTCAAGCTTAGCTATGTGCTTTTTCAAGTGTGGATTCCAAAAGGGGGTTGCATATTCGAGTTTTGGACTCACATAGGTTACATAAATATTTCTGATCATTTCCTTGTCCATGTGCCTGAAGGCTACCCTTACATTTGATAAGAATGCATATGTTGCCCTTACTATGCCATTTATATGTATTTCTGGAGACAAATCTGCCAGTATGTTTACTCCTAGATCTCTCTCATTTTCTGTCTCTTGAAGTTGTACTCCAGCCACCGAGTAGTCAAGCCTGGGCCTTCTTGCACTTGTACCCATTCTCATTACCTTACATTTTGAAGTACTGAATTTCATTAGCCACTTTTCTGACCACTCATGCATATTATTTAGATCCTCCTAAAGTTCTCTACCATTGTTCTCGTTTTTACTTTCTTCACAAGCTTTGCATCATCTGCAAACATATTCATGAATGAATTTACAGACTCTGGTAGGTCATTTACATATACAAGGAACAAAAGTGGCCGTAAAACTGAACCCTGTGGAACTCCACTACTAACTCCTCTCCATTCAGACACTGAGTGTCTTACTCTAACCCTCTGTTCCCTTCCTTCTAAGTAAGTTTTTATCCATTCCAAAACATTTCCACCTATTCTAGCCATTGCTTGCAGCTTCCTAATAAGTCTCCCATGTGGAACAGTGTCAAATGCTTTCTGGAAGTCTAAGAATATGCAATCTGCCCAGCCCTCTCTTTCCTGTAAGATTCGGCTTACCTCATCATAAAATTCTAATAAGTTTGTTACTGTTGATCTACCTTCTCTGAAGCCATGTTGCCTCACTGACAAAAAGTTGAAGGATTCCAAGTGAAGAGAGATATGTTTCCTTAGTAGATTCTCCATAACTTTGCAAACTATGCTGGTCAAGGAAACTGGTCTATAGTTCAGAGCCGTATCCCTCCTTCCCTTTTTGAAGATAGGTATCACATTTGCTTGTTTCCAGCATCTTGGAATCTCCCATGACTCCAGTGACTTTTTAAATATGATACTTAGTACCACTGATATTGAGTTTGCGCATTTTTTAAGTACATGAGGGGATATGTCATCAGGACCTGTAGCTTTATGAACATCTAAATCCATCAGCGCTTTGCATACCTATGTGGCTGTAAGGTTGATGTTCTCTAATACCGGCCCTTGAGCTTCTATCTCTGCAATCTGAGGGGGTGGGGTATTTCCTACTGTAAATACTGACTGAAACGCCTTGTTCAATTCTTTGCAGATCTCTTCATCCGTCTCAGTGATGCTTCCATCCGCTCTCATTAGCCTTAAAACCTGTTCTTTTACCTTCAGTTTTCCTCTGATAAAGCTGTGGAAAAGCTTGAGATTTTCTTTAGCCTTCCAGGTGATGTCCCTCTCATAGTCTCTCTCTGCCTCTCTCCTTTTACTTAGGTAGTCATTTCTTGCTCTTTTGAAGGTTTGCCAGGCATTTATGTTTTGTATCCTCCTATACCTTTTCCAGCATTTGTCTCTCCACTCCTTAGCTCTTTTACACCCATTATTGAACCATTTCTCTCTGGCATGAATTACACCTACTTTGGTGACAGGTATGCAGCAATCTACTATCTTCCCATATTTCTCACAAAAGATGTCATACATTTCTTGTACAGATTTGTTGTAAAATAAGGTTCTCCAGTCAATAACTGCAAAAAGCTAATTCATTTTGATGTAATCGCCTTTCGGATAGTTCCTCCTCATGTCCTCAGTGCCTCTACTCTCAGGCAGAATATCTTTTCAATATCCAACACATTATCTGTGAATACTAGATCAAGTAGTGATGGCTCATCCCAACCCCTGGCCCTCGTTGGTTCCATTACATGTTGGTATAGGAAATTCCCTTGTACGCAATCTAGGAATCTTGCCCCGAGTGAGTCCTCACCACTGTGTGGGTCAAGTTTTATCCAATCTATCTATTTATGATTAAAATCGCCCATAATCAAAATCCTACATTTTTTTTCCCGTGCCACGTTAACAACTGAGTTTATGACTTCAATAGTACCTATATGACTTTCCTCATAAACTTCAAGCCTATTCTGGTTCCTTGGTGGGTTATATACAACAGTTATTACAATGCTCTCTGACCCAGTATTTATATGAGCAACAAGAAATTCCTTGAACTCACTTTCTATAGCCAAGTTTATTTCTTCAACTTGAATCCTTTCACTTATGAGCAGTGCTATCCCTCCACCAGTCCTCTTAGATCTTTCAACCCTGTGTGTGTGTGTGTGCGTGTGTGTGTGTGTGTGTGTGTGTGTGTGTGTGTGTGTGTGTGTGTGTGTGTGTGTGTGTGTGTGTGCGTGTGTGTGTGTGTGTGTGTGTGCGTGCGCGCGCACGCGCGCGAGCGCCTATGTGTGTGTGGTAGCCTAACCAAGAACACTGATTCGACGAAATAGCAGATAATGGTTATCTTATGAATTGAATAAATAAGTAAATATATAAACATATAAATCAATAATTAAAAAATGATTAAATAATAGATAAATAAATATGACTTGGAGACAGGGAAGCACTAACAAATGCTTTTCGAATTCATCGAGATGGGGTATCTTACATTTGTTTCTAAATAAATAAAAATATGGTTGGATGACGGGGAAGCACAGGCAAGGCTCCACTGGAATAAGAGGATGGCTTTTTAAGATTTAAAGAAATTTAGACAAAGATGACTCGGAGACAGGGAATCACAATCCATACTCCACACAAAAAAAACGAAAGGTATTATTTTTTTAATTCTAATAATAAAAATATTACCCGCAGATAGGGAACTACGAGCAATGCTCTTTAGAAGTAATAATCAAAATTTCTAAGTATTCATCCAAAAAATTGGGGGTTTGTTTCGTTTTCGTCATTACTTTTCCTCGTTACAGTTACTTAAAATTTATAAAGGTCTTATCCGTCCCTGCTTAGAATACTGCTCACACGTCTGGGGTGCTTCTTCTTATACTTGTCTCCTTGATAGGGTTGAATCTATGGCAGTCAGACTCATTAATGATCCTTCTCTTACTTCTAATCTGGATTCTCTCTGTCTTCGCCGTAAGGTATCTTCCCTTTCTCTTTTCTATCACTACTACTTCAATAGCTGCTCTGATGAGTTGGCGAGTTGTATCCCTCTCCCACTGCCGAGGCCGCGTAACACTCGCCAAGCGGCCTCATCTCACACAGGTACTGTATGGAGACTTGTAGCTCGTGGATTGGTCGGTGCAGAGACTGCCTCTTCCCATCTACCTCCAGACTCTGGAACTCTCTTCCTCCTTCTGTCTTTCCTAATTCTTATGACCTATCATCCTTCAAAAAGCAGATCTATCGTCATCTCGGGGCCTAGTCCTCCATATCTCTGAGCCCTCTGTACTTTGACTGTTGTTTCTGTCTGTTGTTTTCCTATGTGTGACATTACCTCATCTCTGCCTTATCCTTAACCTTTTTATTTTCCTTCATTTTGGTATTTTTTTCGTGCTCGGGACTTTATTGATGAGGGCAGTATTTGCCTGTCCCGGTGTCACACTCATAAAAAAAATAGAATGCTTTTAAAACTGTTACGATATAACTAAAAAAGCAATAAATAATAAAAAAAATAACTTTGAGGCGGGGAACCACCAGCGACTCTCATCCCGCATAAAACACATTCTGGTTATTTTAAACTCAAAAGAATTCTTTAGAAATGTTTGTTACCAGAAGAATTCAGAAGCTTATTTCGGCTATTTTTTCCCCCCATCTATTTTTTTCCTCCTTACTAGCAACAACACTTATAGTATTTTAATTGTTTTTCTTTGTATGTTGGTCTAAATAGCAACACACAGAGCTTTTCCTATATCTTTCCTTTTTATTTTTTTCCTTCTTTTTCATATTTTTGTGTGACGCCCTGATGGGCAAGGAAACTTGCCCTCATCAAGCCCGGGCACCGAGAAAACTGAGAATGAGAAAAATATATTAGGAGTACTGTGACTTGTCAGATGTGAAGGGGTAATAAGAGATGTGTAACGAATATTCGGTGTAGTTGTAGGCATAGGAAAAGAACCGTAACTGAAGGTAGAATTAATATCAATCTGTCCTGGTCAGTCCTATTTATGTTCAAAAGACCTTCATTTAATAGTAAGAATATATATTGCATTTCTTTCTCTTTTTCTTCTTTAATAGCAACATAATACCAACAATACATATAGCATTATCTTTGTCTTTCTATTTTCTATTAATAGCAAAAATGCAGAATCTTCCATTTCTCCTTTAATAGTAACAACAAATATTTTTGCCTTCACATATTTTGTCTTTTAGTAGTAACAGCATCCATAGAATGCTTTTTGTTCTATTGTAATAGTAACAACACATCTAGCATTTTCTACCTCTTTCTGTTCTATTTGTCCATTAATAGCAAAAAGACGTAGAAGGCCCTTGCTTTATCTATTACTCACGATCTAGAGCAAATTATCAAACATCCTACTCGCGTTCCTGATTGTCACGAACATGCTGCAAACACTCTTAACCTATTTTTTTACTTCTAACCGTTCAAACTACTCATTCCGTGCTTTCCCCTGTTGGTAAATCTGACCACTCTATGATCTCAGTCTCTTCCATTTTCGCTCCCCCACCACTAACCCCTCCTACTCAGCGCCGCCTTTGCCACTTCGAGCGTACCCAACATGAAAATTTGCGTAACTTTCTCTTTGACTTCCCATGGGATGACTACTGCTTTCGGTCCCGCAACCCTGATCAGGTAGCTCTAAAACTTGCCGAGATCATGACCGCGAGAATAGAGGCGTACATCCCCTCTTCTACAAAAACTTTCTCTCCCCCTAAACCTTGGTTTGACCGTGCATGCTCCATGGCTATCCAGACTAGGAATCAGGCTCACCGATCTTACCTAGCCTCTCCTTCCGATTTAACTCGCTCTGCTTTTATTATAGCTAGGAATCGTTGTACTGCTCAGATTCGAAGGTCTAGGGCTTCCTTTATAAGAAGGAAAGTTCATGACCTTAACTCCCCTCCCTCTGACAAATGCTTCTGGTCCTTAGCCAAAAACCTCTCCAAAAACTAACCTCCTCTGTTGCTAAAGTTTTCAAAACTTTGCTCAATTCTCACTTATTGAAACGCCTTGAATCTAGCTCACTTATCTCCGATCACCAGTACGGCTTCCGCAAGGCAAGATCCACTGGTGATCTCCTGTGCTATCTTACTCATGTATGGTCATCTTCTCTGAGGAACTATGGGGAATCCTTTGTCGTCGCCCTTGCTATCTCTAAGGCTTTTGACAGAGTCTGGCACAAGGCTCTGTTGGCCAAACTCCCTGCCTATGGCTTTACCCCTTCTTTCTGTTCTCTGATTTCCAGTTTTCTTACTGACGGTTCTATATCTGTAGTTGTTGATGGCGCAACATCTAGCCCTTTCTCTGTTACCAGTGGTGTTTCGCAGGGCTCTGTTCTTTCACCTACTCTCTTCCTTCTCTTCATCAGTGATCTTCTACAATCCCCATCTTCCTCTCTTCTTCATGCCTTTGCTGATGATTCTACCCTTCACTTTTCGTCAGCCTTTTCTTCACAACCTTCATCTGTTACTCGTAATCAATCTCGTATCACTCTTTCTTCTACTCTTAACTCCGATTTGCAGAGAGTATCTGAATGGGGTACTCAAAATTTAGTTAAAGTCAATGCCTCCAAGACACAGTTTATGGCTATCTCTTTATCTTCTCCTCCTGATAACCCTATTGTCTTCGAAACTAATGAAATTTACCCTCTTAACTCTATCAACATATTAGGAATCCATATAGCCTCTAACTTGTCTTGGAGGAATCACATAATCCAAATTTCTAAATCTTCATCCAAAAAATTGGGGGTTTTGTTTCGTTTTCGTCATTACTTTTCCTCATTGCAGTTACTTAAAATTTACAAAGGTCTTATCCGCCCCTGCTTAGAATACTACTCACACATCTAGGGTGCTTCTTCCTTTACTTATCTTCTTGATAGGATTGACTCATTAAAGATCCTTCTCTTACTTCTAATCTGGATTCTCTCTCTCTCTTCGCCGTAAGGTATCTTCCCTTTCGCTTTTCTATCGCTACTACTTCCATCGCTGCTCTGATGAGTTGGCGAGTTGCATCCCTCTCCCACTGCTGAGGCTGCGTAACACTCGCCAAGCGGCCTCATCTCACAGGTACTGTGTGGAGATTTGTAGCTCGCGGATTGGTCGGTGCAGCGACTGCTTCTTCCCATCTACCTCCAGACTCTGGAACTCTCTTTCTCCCTCTGTCTTTCCTAATTCTTATGACTTTTCATTCTTCAAAAAGCAGATCTCTTGCCATCTCCGAGCCTAATCCTCCATATCTCTGGGTCCTCTGTACTTTGACTGTTTTTTTCTGTCTGTCGTTTTCCTTTGTATGACATTACCTCATCTCTGCCTTGCCCTTAACCTTTTTCTTTTCCTTCGTCTTGGTATTTTCTCGTGCCCGAGCCTTTATTGACAACACATACAGAATTTTAACCTTTTAATTCTTATTTCCTGTATTAGCAACAACATGTGGGAATTTATTGTCTAACTCTGATAGTAAAAACACATAAAGCATTTTCCTTTTCATTTTTATTTCCGTTTCTTGGGACAACACAAAAAGAATTTTCCTTTTTATCTTAAATAGCAACAAGAACATCGACCCCACATAAAAGTGGGAAAAGATGTAAACGAAGAAGAAGATCTTAAATAGCAACAACACATAAAGATTTTTCATGCTGCATCTTGCAGAGGTAGCCCTTTGGTAGGGGCAGTAGGAGGAGTTGGCAGTCGTGAAGTGACACAGGTTGTTTAAGAGCCGGTAGGATGGGCTGTAGCACTCCAGCAGTGCCATCTGAACGGTCGCTAGCTCCCCCATCATTGCCCATAGATCAAAGTAATCTCCCTATTTGTTTTCCTTTCTTGATGTCGGCTACCCCCCAATTAAAGGGGGAAACAGCCAAGGTAGATAGAATAATGACAACACAGGATTTTCTTCTTCTCCTGTAATAGTAACAAAACATACAGCATTTTCTTTCTCACCTATTTTTTTTCCCATTAATAATAAAAAACACGGTGAATATTCCATTTTTTCCTTGGCGTTTGATAGAAGCAACACATAGAATTTTCCTCTCCACATTATTTCCT
>JAXCGZ010000641.1:10000-12500 GCA_037179515.1 Halocaridina rubra
TAATATAGATATGATAAAAATATCTATGCTTGTATTATTGGAATTATCAAAAGCCTTCGACAGTGTAAACCATGAAATTCTTTTAAGTAAATGTATTAACTTAAATATTGATCCAAGCTGGTTTAGCGAGTATCTATCGAATCGTAAACAGTCCATACGTCTTAACAACATTATCTCTGTGCCAAAAAATGTATCATTTGGTGTTCCACATTGATCAGTACTTGGTCCTATCCTCTTCTCCATTTACGTAAATGATAGATCTTCTTTCATTTCTGACTGTCTAGTCGTACAATATGCAGATGACACTCAACTACTCCTTAGTGGTGATATTAATAATCTCCCAGAGCTAACTTTAAGAGCAGAAAACACTCTGTCAAAAATTAAAACCTATTTCCAAGAAATTGGGCTGTTAATTAACGAAAGTAAAACACAGTGCATATTTATTGGTTCAAGGTTCCACAAAGCACAAATTCCAGAAAACACAACAATTAATTTTTGCGACAATATTATAACACCTAGCAAAACAGTAAAAAACCTAGGAATTCACTTTGATAACCACATGTTGTTTGATTCCCACATGGATAAAGTATGCAAATAGGTTACAGGAACATTAATGTACTTATCACGAATAAAAGACAATTTTGAGACTACCACTCGAATAACTGTTGTTGAATCTCTAGCCCTAAGTCACATTAATTACTGCACAACTGTTTGGGGAGCTACCACTAAGACTCAGATAAACAGAATGCAGAAGCTTATTAATTTTGCAGCTCGGGTTGCCCTGGGAGGGATAAGAAAATATGACCACATCACACCAGCTCTCAATAAACTTGGGTGGCTGCGGGCAGAAAATAAGGTCGCTTATACTATTTATGTTTTTGTATTCAAAATTTTGGACCATCATTATCCTAGCTGGATATTTGATTTAAAAACAGTCAGGGATATAAGGGGAACCAACACAAAACAGAGCAGTGAGCTCTTTATTCACAGAACAAACACAGAAGCAGGTTAAAAGATGATCACTATCAAAGGGCCAACACTCTGGAATAATATTCCAGAGCATCTTAAAAATGCATCCTCCTTCACAGCTTTCAAAGGCAAACTATATAGTTTTCTTTTGGACAAATAGTTGCTGCTCATTAAGAACTAATTATTCTCATTGTAAGGAAACAAATGTTGAAATGATGCTGATAATAACGATCCTGTATCTAGTGGCATACTTACTACTTTATTATTAACATTATTGTTAACATTTTTATTACAGCATTATTATTTTCTATGAAAGCTACATTTAATTTAACTATATGTGTAACCCTCTTATTTATTAGTTTAATTACATGTCTACTTATAAGTTACTATTAATGTTGAATAACCATTGTACAAAATGGAAATAAATGTTTGCTTGTTTGTTTGTTTGTTTGCTCTAAAGACGAAAAAGGCATCTGGACTCAATGGTATCCCTGCAAGGTTCCTTAAGGAGTTGGCAGATGAACTGTTTCTAGTGCTTTTATTGTCTATTTCACCTCATTCTCTCAATCAATATCAATCCTTCGTTTTGGAAGCACACTACTTCAGCCTGTTCCTAGAAAAGGTGATCATCCTATTCCTTCCAACTACCGACCAGTTGCCCTAACCTCTGCTCTAGCTAAATTATGCGAAACTTTGTTCAATTCTCATTTTTTGAAATGTTTTATATCTAACTCGCTTATTGCCGAATACTCGTATGGTTTCCACAAGGCAGGCTCCACTTGTGACCTTCTGCCCTATCTCACTCATATATAGTCATCTTTCCTGAAGAATTATTGGGAATCCTTTGTTGTCGCTCTTGATATCCCTAAGGCTACAGACAGTGTGGCACAAGACCCGGTCGACCATGCTTCCTGCTGATGGCTTTACCCTTTCTCTCTGTTCTTCGATATCCATTTTTCTTTCTTACCGTTTTATGTATGTGGTTGTTGACGGATGTTGTTCTACAGGATCTTTTTTTTCGGTGTTTTTCCTACTCTATTCCTTCTCATCATCAACGATCTTCTTCAGTCTCCTATTTCTCCTCTCTACTCCACACCTACACCGACGATTCTACTCCTCTTATTTTCCCCTCTCTTTCCATCACTGCCGTCATCTTCTACTCGTAATCAGTCAAGTATCACTCTTTTTTTAACTCTCAGCTCCGATTTATAGAAAGTGTTAGAATAGGGCAGCTAAAATTTAATTAAATTTAATTCCTCATAGAAAGAGTTTCTTGCTATCTCTTAATCTTTTTCCCCTCCTGATAGCCACATTGTTTTTGAAGCTATTGAAATCTACCCTCCGTATTTCATCAACTTAGGAAGAATCGGTGATAGCCATTAACTTGCCCTGGATGAGTGTCATTATCCAAATTTCTAAATCTGCATCTAAGAAATTAGGGGTTCTATTTCGCTTTTACAGTTACTTAAAATCTCCTTTTGTGCTTAGAATACTGCTCTCACATATGGGATGCATCTTCGTATACTTATCT